>JARFJB010000306.1:0-149421 GCA_036346205.1 Vesta saturnalis | reverse complement strand
GGCCCCCAGCAAATCAAAATCAATAAAATATTTAAGTTTCTCAACCACAAAAACCCCCGTGCTCCAAATTTCAGGACCATATTCTGGACACCCGTATTTTCGGAGTATTTAAAGCTTTTTGACATAAAAGTAATGCAGCTTTTAGTAAAATTTCTTTTTCTTCTAAAATTTTTCGTAACAATATATTTTTTCTTCCCATTTCTATTATATCTATATCTTCACTAAAATGATCTACTAATTTTTTTTCAAATCTTTGTGTATTAAAAATATTATCATATTTTCACGGTTTTCGTGTTATCTTCTGAATAGTTGCTATGTAAAATTTAGAGATATAGTCAAATGTAATATTATATTACATGACAAGAGTTATAAGTAACAAGTACAATTCGAGTTGTGTACTATACTTTTTCTATGACCATCTATTTTATATCTGTAACTACGAGTTGCAAAAACGGAAGTCCATTTGTAAATTAGATTGAAATCGAAATTCACATTGATTTTAAAATAAGTACTTACCTGTTTTCAATGATATTAAGTCAGAAAAAAGATCTTTTGGTCTACATATATTTATTAAAATTAACAATCAAATAATCTAACACATTATTTTTCAGTATAGTAATTATAATTGATAGTGAAATTATTGTAGTGTTTCGATATTAATGGTCTAGATGAAGCGTTGTGTGATAGAACAGTTGTAGATGTTGTTGGATTATTTTCATCAACGGTAAGTTTTAGATTTTGCTCCAGAGAAGCAGAAGTTGCAGCTGCGGTCTCCATTATTTTATCTGCAGTTACAGTCTGGTTGTTTTCCTTGACTGCAAAATCCAAATTTTGCTCCAAACAACTAGAAGTTGTAGCTATTGTCCCCATTATTTTATCTGCAGTTGTAGTCTGATCGAAAAGAGAATGATCTACATAGCCCTCCGCCACCGCCGAAGAGCGCCATCCTCCATGGCGCTTAAGGGCAAATTCAATCAACAAAGACATTCAACGTATTCTCGCATGGGAAGCAATAATCTAGTTAAATTTAATGCTAACAAAACTCAGTGTTGCCTTGTGTCCGCCAAAATATATCGATCATTTCCTGTTGTAAGTATGAATGGCTCAGTTCTTAAGTTTTCAGACTCTCTTGCTCTGTTGGGTATGACTGTATCTTCAAACCTCTCATGGGTTGACCACCTTCTGTCAGCTACCAAAACAGCTGCTCGTAAAATAGGCTTTTTGTACAGATCTAAGCAGTACTTTACCTCTCGACAAATCCTTCTGTTGTATAAGGCCCAAATTCGCCCTCATCTGGAATATAATTCTCGCCTCTGGGTTAGTGCTCCCCAATGCGCTCTCAATATCGTTGATCGTATTCAAAAGAGAGCGATTAGGCTTATAAATGACCCGTCCTTAACTTCTCACATACAACGGCTATTGTGCTGCAGAATTATATTGTTAGATACCATCCCGGGATATCTTTGCGAGAAACACTCGGTTCGCTCATTCACATCATCAGTATGCAGTACAAATCTCCACTTGTCGTACCAAACGGGCGCAATCCACATTTTTCTACACGGCTTCTAAACTCTGGAATGATCTCCCTAGTTCTTGCTTTCCATTCACTTATGATATGAGAAAATTTAAGGTAGCTGTTCATAGGCGTCTATTGGCAATTCATTATCCCTATATTCATCCTCCTAAGTGTTCCTGAGTGCTTTAGCACGATAGGCCAAATTTAGCCTGTTCAGGTCCACAATCATAAAAAAAAAGTAAATCCCCACCAGCATTCACTAGAAGGGTGGCTGAGGTTCTGCGAAAACAATGACTTTTATACGACGAAGGATTTTCCAAGTCCAAATACTGCGCAACTTGTTTCGGGAAATTGCTAATTTTATTAATTCCCACAACTTGCTTTGAACATCTCCCTTTTTGGTAATTCCTGAAAAATTGGTTGATGTTTGTCTCTTTAAGTTTAAGACGAATATCTACGTATCTTTTGCAGACATTATAAAAGGCTCCAGATGATCTCTCAATTTTTGTCTTACTTTTGGTAATATTTACAAGAAATTTGTTACCTAAATCTTCAACATCTTTAATTTGCAAATTCTTTAATTCCTGCTTGCGACAGGCTCCGCTTATTCCAATAATTGGAACAGTCTGATAAACAATAATATTGATACACCGAGAGATTTTTTTAAATTTGAATCACTTACTTTTGTGAGTAGAATATTGAAATTGGGAGCGTCTTCTATAAACTTATTAACTTGAGCAGCCGTTAATATATTGGATTTTTTACTTCTGAATCCAGCGGATTGTCTTTTCAAAAACGATTTTAATTTGTAATACTTCGCAATATTGAGATTGTGTTTCACTATTAAAACACTTCGCAGCATCGAATACATGGCCCAAAGCGTTGAAGGTTTAAATTGCTTGCTCCTTTCGCCAAAATAGGCTAACAACACATTTTCCGAAAAAGACTGAATACTATTTTTTAAACGCCAATCTAGGAATTTACAGTAAACAATTTCATAACGCGCTTTGGATTTTTCCGGGAGAAGATCTGCTATGGTATGTTCTGCTAGTTGCCTAATTTCTGGCGGAGTTCCAACATTTTCTTCCGTGGAGTCACTTTCACTCATTTTAACAATGAATAAATGAATTATTAATTATAATTAAACCAAAATAACGCCAATGTAACGCCTGGTGTATTCAACAATAATAAATGCCAAATTAATTTGCCTAGGCTACTTGATTGAAGCTTTGTCATAATATTAATATGTAATATATTATGTGGTAGTTTTTCCTTCATTACGTGCATGTTTCATAACGCCACTGTTAATAATCAACAAACGATTGCGTTCTTGCCTACTTACTACTATGGGAGTAGAAAAAAACATTTTTTTGAAGCAGTTACATTTTCCGCAATGAAGTCACTGATTTCATCAAAGGTTTGATTATGATAATTTCTGAATAGGTACCTAATATGCTGAGGTTGCTGGTCTATTTGTTCTCTCCCTAAATTGTTCTATAACAGAGAGACGGCAAGCATTATGATAGAAAATTTTCCCTTCCGAGAATTTCTCAGTTTCTGTATCAATTTATTGTCCTCAGGTATTGTGACACTTTCACATTGACTGATAATAAAACATTTAAAAATTTATAGTTTTGTGGGAAACGGGTTAGTCGGATGGTTAGCTAGCTCTTAGACTATAATTATGTGAATAAATATGATATTACGTTGACTGCTCAATTCACATTATGGATACATTGTCAAACTGACAAATAAATCATGCTACAGATGACAGTCGAGAATACATTTGAAATATGTTTATTATGCAGAATAGAAGATTTCAAAATAGTCAAAGTCGTCATAGGAGTCTGAACAAAACTTTTTTCAGTATAATCTTTTTCTATCTATTGAAATAAAGGTACTTTACCCTTAAGCAAAATATGTGTTTTATGTTCTACCTTGTATAGTGTGCATCTTTGATCTGATTGGTGTTAAATAAGTTTTAGGACAAGCAAAGCTCATCTGCAGAACGTAATATTGAAGAAAAATCCCATTTGTTAAGCAAATTTTCGCACATTGTATATTAAGTTGATTTTTCTTAGTATTTAATGATAGAAGATAGAGAGTGCAATTTTGTCATTATCCAATGTATGCTCGAAAACCCAACTTAGTGTTGGTAAATACTACCTTTAATTTTTTACAAAATATTAATAAAAACAAACTTAATACGAGTTGATGCGAAGCTTTTAAGGGTGATTAGGATATCGCTTGTTTAATATCAAATAACCATTATTGAAACTAATAGCGTTTTTGTTCCTTTTGTTAATTTCGTTCTAAGTAGGACACATCAATATTTAATTTGAAGTAGTTTAACAATAATACGTAAATGAAGTTAGTTGTTAAAACATACCCATCACCATAAGAAATTTAAGTTCAAATGCAAATTTTATTTGAAGGAATGCGTGTAAATTCTGTCAAATAATTTTAAAAACATTTCTAAATAATTGGATGGTTAGAATCTAAAGTGCCCTTCCCATTGTCGCTATTGAGATGCATGTCGGAGCAGTCATTATCACATTCGATACTATTAGCGATTTTTTTTTCCACTATTCGCGGTCAACAGATTTACAAAGTCAGGATAAACATTTGTAACACTACTTTCTTTTGCTACCACGAAATGAAAATGAAATTTTGTTGTTTATTTATGAATTTGATATTTAACGTTGGTTTTGTTGGTTGTTTCGTCAATATAACTTTAGGTGAATTCATTTATTTATGGACATCCTGTAACTTACTTATCGAATTGTCTTGGTTTTTTAGCTCAGTGAAAATTTGGATTCTTTTTTAGAGCCTTAAGACGATTTAATATGGTTCACTAATTTCAGTGATGCAACAGTTTTTGTAAACAGTACACTTTTTCTGATTTCCCAGTATTTTACCTTATTCGGTGGCACGAACGTAATAACTACCTGACACTTTATTAACTCACTTTTATGCTCCGATGTTTTTTTTACTATTTTAAAATGGTAACATGAGTACCTCACGAATATGCGCCCGATTAGGCCTTGACGCAATTATGAATCCACACTTTTCACGTAAATACGACTGGGCAATTCCACGCGTCCGCTTAAATTTCGTTACGCAACTTTAACTTTACTAATAAATCGTTCGATGCTGGTTAAAAATAAACCATCACGCTCATCTATGCCTATGTGGTAAATTAATTACTTGCCTTGGATTGACTTTCCGGGCAACAATTAAAACGTTAGAATTTATTTACAAGTCTGATATTTGATTACTCGCAAATCTAAAATCTGATCATAATAATTGACCGTCTAGTGGTAGCTACGCCGTGTTATGCGAATGAGATCGGCCTGGATGAAGTTAAGTGTTGCAGGTTAAACAATGAAACTACGCAAATTAGAATTAACAAGCTTTGTGCAATGATAGTTCAACCCGTTAATTTACTAAGTTGGGAAAGAAACACCAAGAAAACTCAATTTATTCATAAATAAGTAATTGCTCAAGTACATTAATAATAACAAAACAAACAATGAAAGGAAAAGCAGTATAGCTACACAATAAAAACAAACAGTATAATAACACCCACAATTGTGTCATAAATAAATCAGAATAAAAATTGTAATACCAAACATGTGGCCCTATACAACCAAACATGCCCGTCTTTAAGAAAATAATAAGGCAGATTGCGGTACATATAAAATACAAAAAAACAGTAAAATTACACAGCTAAATAAGGTACCTGCAGAAATTTATACATACACAATTGCATGGTGAATAATAAAACGACAATACAATTACAATAAATTACGTATAAAAAAAATAGCGTAGAACGCAGTTCTAAATGAACAGACTGTATCAAAGACTCACAAAAAAAGTCGTTAAAACAAAGCCTTGCGAATTTTGCAACTTTTTACCGACGATATCATCAGGTATTCCGTCACGTATAGCTTCTATTTTTAACTTATTTATCGAACTCTGATATGTACAGGATGAACTCATGCGATTTCTATAGTAAATTACCTCAATGATTAACTACCTATATATAAGAAGATAAACCTCTACTTAGGCATTAAGGACCACCTACACTCAAGCAACTCAAGCAACAATTTCTTATGTTCCCCAATCGTAAAATTAACGTAAACAGAGGCTAAGTGAAAAATAAATAAACATTGATTCACTAATTTGGAAATATGTTGTGGTGCTAAAATAGGTCTTTGGATGTGTCCGTTTTTGATACAGTTTGTTTATGATATGTAACTGAAGTTTGTCATTTAGTATATCACTTTTCAAAGAAAAGTTTTACAAACAGGTATCACAATTGAGCTTTTAATAGTTTTGCTACAAATATATCCTGCAAAATAGTTTATCGCACAATCCTCAATTGTTATCGGTCCATCTATTTCACTTGTGAGATTACTTACATTTTTGATTTCTGATGGCAATTCTTCACCTGAGTTGGCATTCTTATCGGATAAAACGGTTTCTTCTTCTTCATTAAGAATTGTCAGCCGAGGTGAATTCAGACACACACGAAGTATTAAAGAAATTACCTTCATCTGCTTCACAGTTTGCATATTAAGAAGGCAAAATAAATTAATAACCGTTGATCTAAGTATGCATCTAAAAACTCTGCATGTCGGATTCCTATTGCAATCGGCTTTCTTACGAACTACGGAGAAACAACATCACTCCGTAAATAGTTTGTACTAGTCCCGAAAAGCAAGCCGGCCTAGTGATTTTACCGTTAACACTTATTTTTACTAAACTTATGACTAATTGTTTAAATGTTTCTAATGTTTCTAAAACTTTCACATTTTCATTATAAACGGCACTTCAGTAAGGATTTTAGTCGTATTTCAATTTACTGTTTAAAGCGTTGTTCATTAAATAGATGAAATTAGCAATCTCAATTGCGGTTTCACTTTTTAATTGATTTGTCTGATAGTATGTTTTTATCGTTGCTGATAACTGTGGCTAAAAATTTGAAGTGCTAACTTACACGATTGTTTTTGGAAACTGTTTGGAGATATATGAACGTCTGTTATTTTCATTATTCTTGCTTTACACGTTTTATACAAATTATATGTTTCCATGGTATCTGAAGATGTTATTGTTTTATACCCAAATTGAAAATTTCCGTCTAATAAATTATTTCGGAAATTTTTGAATATGTGTGGCGCATCATAATGAAAATGACTTTTTCGGTATTCACAGTGATATACGGCTTTTCTTGTGTCACCCCTAAAAGCGGCAACGGTTGTTGTCGCCTGGTCACAAATAACAGCCCTCACAACTAACCCGCATTTTTTAATTTGTCCGATGACATGTGGGATCAAAATGGTCAACTGCTCCTTTTGAGTGGTACTACTGGACAAGTAGTAGGAAAAATGTAGTTTCCACTTGCAGAAAAGACCTCTTATCATTGCTTGTGTTCTCCCCAGATGACCCATGTCTTCAAAACCTTCAATAAAATCCAACGGTTTCGAGTATTCGAGCTTTTCCATAATGTCGACTTCATCGAAAGTTAAAACACACTGATTTTCGATTGACCATACTTTTGACTTTTAGTTGAAGTTATCGTGAAAATTTATTATCTACGCCAGGGAAAAATCTTGACTCACCAATGCTTTTCTTATAGTGGATAATGGGAAGAATGAACCTCCGTTTAAACATTTTATATGCGGACGGCAACCTCTAATAAAATGCAAAAGAAAACTTTTTTTCTAGTTGAGCCTACGGCCTTCTACAGTTGTGTAAAAATTCTTTGGAAAATGGAAAAAAACTATATTATCTTTCCTTGTGGAAGCGCACTCAAAATAGGAGCACTTCGCACCTCTTCTGGCAAGCATAGCAACAGGAACCTAAAAAATAAAAAAAATGTGTAGATTGGGGTTCAGATGGTACAGGGTGTCAATTTGAAAAAACTTGCCAGGCCTCACCTGCGAAACTGTAACAGGTAAGTAACATTTTTCGACTCGGTATGTGTGCTGATAATGATGAGCCACATGTTGAGCTAATCTCCTTGATTAATGTGATATTTTTAAGGCTTAAGTTCTTACTTTAATTTTTGGAGGCTACAAAAAAAATACACCCACGTACCACACAAAATTAAATGTGGCGACAAACAAAATGAAATGTATTAAAATTTTTGGGCACTTATTGAAAAGCTATTTCTTTGTATGATTTAATTATTTTATACTTACATCATAACTTGATTAAATTTTGTTAAATTTGTTCTTTGGGTATGTCATTTTCATCGTTAGGTTTCGACCGTTAGAGGGTGTTCTGATTTGTCATCTTTAAGACAGTTTAACAATCTTTAATTTTTAATGATCTAGTTATTCTTTACTAAAATTATATTCCATAGTTGGCTTTATACGTTTATTATCCTGTTATATTAGTAGCAAGCTTATGCTTATGTTTTAATTTTCAAATTTCACAAAATTGTTTCAACATCTTTGACAATTTTAATAGATAATATTACTACTGACGGAGATAACTGTAAGTGTTATCGAAACGTGTAGATTGTTTTACATTAATATACAAATACCATTAAAAACCCAAAAAGATACGTATTTTAAAACATTTCATTTTGTTTGTCGCCACATCTAATTTTGTGTATTTTAATATGTGTAATAATGGTGAGAGTTTACATTTTCATAAAATTGAATATAGTGAATTTTGATTTATAAATACAATTATTTAAATCGTTTATATAAAATACGAGTAAGATTTAATTTACCACTCGTATTAACAAAACTACGACCTTTAGTTCAGAATGTTATTTGAAACTAGTGATGGAAACAACCGAATTATTTCAACAATCGAAACTTCACCGCTCGAGTGAAATTTACAATCGAGTAATCATTCGAATGATTTCATTTCGCAAAATGACGCTTCAATCTCTTGTTTCTCAGAACACGAGTTCTAAAGTCTTGCATTACCAAGTCGGCTTTGTACAATGGGCAATAGCCACAATTGTATTACATCAGGGATAACCTAATCACTTACCGCGCTGCACGTGCGACTACCGCCAAAGGAGTCTGCGCGGAACCCCATACAAAAATTATTATTATGATATCCCAATAAAACTATCTTGTGAAGGTGTTTGCAATTTTTTCTCTTTTCTTTAGTTTTACCACAGATGTACACACATAATACATCTGTAGTTTCACTGAAGTCAAATCAATTGTGCAACAAGTCGATTTCGAAAATTAAGAGTCGCCGTATTGGTAATAAAAAATCTAGTTTAGGATTTTTTTTATAAAATCAACGGATCAGTCCAGTGTGGAATGTAAACTGTGCACGAATCGTTTTCTTTTCGTTTTGTATACTGAGGCTGACATCTAATTGAAGAATTTGTTGTATTTAGAATTGTGCTACGTATCCTTTCAAACATTAAAACTTGAATACGAATTATTTTTAATGTTCGAATGATCGATTATTTTTCATTCGAGAGGTCCCATCACTATTTGAACTTATGTAATTCCGCGCAGTTGATCTAATGAGTGTGGGGTTTAATACTTCCATATCATGTCTTTAGGAGATCATATTACACAGATAACACACGTTATCTGTAGTGTATTCCTATTGAACAATAAGAATATTGCTCATCAGGTATTTGCATGCAACACTCTTATTATAGGTACTTACCTCAAAAATAATTACAGTATGATAAAAAAATCGTCATTAGTACTTCACAACAACAGGCGCACTAGGCAATAACAAATTAAAGAATCAATAACAAATCGGAAACAATAACAAATTTAAAACAATAACAAATCACAAACACATTTAATCACCAACTCAGAAACACTGCTAATTACGAATACCCGACAGAAACACGAATAAAGAATTGGAATTGTTTAAATGATAGCGCTTTAAATTTTGCAGCTACACCTAACTAGAAATTTTATTAAATCACAGTAATAGTTTTATCAGGTGCATTTTGGAGCAGCTGCTCAATAGAGGCGCATTTAACTATACCAAAGACATTTAAAATAAGTATATTTTTGTTACCCATCAAATGAATTGCCGTTAGCAATCTGTTATTGTGTACATCTGTAATATTAGTAAGGAAAGTTAATGAAATGTATTACACAGGTTGCGGCATTAGTGCATCGGAGTACGATATATACAAAATTATAGGCAACTTCAAACTTCACATTATAAAATTATTTTCGTATTTAGACGGTGTTACATATTACCAGTGAACAAAACATACTTTTTTTTAAACGGGACACCCTATATATTATTTCAAATTTAGATTAAGCTCGTCTACCCATACTTCCAATATAGGGTTTCGTTACGTTATACAGGGTATTTCAAAAGTTATGGTCAATTGTACACGAAAATCATTCTCATTTCAACGCCCTGTATACCTTAGACAGAACAACCTAACAATAATTTGTTTCAGGCATAATTTTTTGACATTGGTACAGTGTTACTAGAAAGTGCTATTTCTTTATTATTGCACCAATTGAATATACACATGATTTTGTCAATTTTTCAAATAAATCACCCTGTATTTTATTTAAAAAATGAAAATAGACTTTATGTTCTTCCATTTTTATTAAGCAACCGGACGGACCTGTCACTAATATTATGCTGACGCGAGATTTCACGTGTATAATGTGTAACTTCAAGCATCACGTTAAATTCATTTTCCTCGTTAAGTACAGGTTTTGTCATACACTACTGAACCCGTACGATTAAGGGCCACTTGTATAGTGTGAGTTTAACTTCGAGTTTTGCAAAACTTAGTTTAACTTATAAACCACGTTTAAAAACTTGTCGTTTGTATTAATACAGTTTAATCTACGCCAGTGTCATTATGACATATTTATCATCTTCATTTGGGTGTCATTATGGCCTTCATAATAGCACCCAGTGCCATTATGAACACATAATAATACGCAAATTTTAAAATAAAAAACAGGCAAAAAGAAAGTTAGTTACAACTTTTACTTCATTATAAAATCTTTACCAACATTTATTTATTGTAAACATTAATTATAAAGTCTGTACAATTTGTTAAATTCAGTCCATCAGTGCGTGAAACTCATGTAAAACACAAAAATGAACGCAAATAATGACGTTGTCAAAGTAAAAATTGCAACAATCGACAAGCGCGGTTGCTATATCGACTAATATGGTCACTTAATAATTTTGAATTTTTATTTACAAAAACGTTTCTGATATTGTAAACAAATCGAATCTATGCAAAGAAAACCTATTTGGACTGGCGTAGATTAAATTTTGAATGATACACGTTCGATATGAACTTCGTAATGAAACTTGTGTAAATAAATAACTTTACACCCGTTTCATTATGACGTTCATATGGAACTAGTATCATTAATAACTATAAGAGCAGTTTAAGTAATCTCAAGTTTAACAGTAATTTATATGGTTGGTGTTACAATTTCCAGTGATTTTTGTGTTATATACAACTAATTTGGTGTTTACTGATGAAACTATTTTGACATTTGTGCGCGCTACTTTGTTGCATTTGGCTTGTTTATTTGATATTATAATCTATTTTGTGAATTATACAAAAAGTTAAAACGTGTAGCGTGATAAGAAAAGTATTTGAAGGTAAGGCTATTATTATTCTATTTTGAAAATTTAATTCAAGTGATGTATTGCTCGTAGTTCGTATTGGTGAAAGATCATATCAATTATTGGTGGTGTTGGGATTTTTATACCTTGATTTAAGCTTGCACTTAATTAAAGGTAAGTCTATTATACTGTTTTGAAAAATTAATTCAGGTATCTGTATTGCTTTGTAGTTTATATTGGTAAATTGGGTATAGGATAACAATTTAGCAGTGTTGGCATAACATTAAACCTTTATTTTAAGTCTGTACTTTAGCTGGTGTTGGTTATAATATAATGTTAGGTATGGAAGGAAAAAAAAGGAGTACTAATTTTAGTACAAAAGAAGAACTACTGTTAATAAACTTGGTTCGAAAATTTAAAAACACCATCGAGTCAAAGAAAACAGGCACGATGACCAATAAATCGAAAGCTGCTGCGTGGAACGATTTAGCTAAAGAATATAATAGCACCAGTGGGGAAAGTTATCGAGATATGCGTATATTGAAAAGTAAATATGAAAATTTAAAGAAAACCAGCAAACGAAAATATGCAGAAGAAAATGTTTTATCACGGAACAGGCGGGGCCCACCTAAAGATAGCAAGGTTACCATCATCGACGAGAAAATTAAAGAGCTTCTGGGTAACCGATTATCAGGGTTCTTATCAGTTTTGACGATGATAGTGAAGGTAAAAGATATTAATATTACAAATATGGCTTTATTTACTATTTTGCTTTCTTTTTAGGGTTAGTAAATGCTGGTCAATTCTTGTCAAAATCACACACTGATGACATTATAATATTTGATCCGCTATATGAAACGAACAAGCCAGACAACGACATCGTAGCTATTCCAGGATTGTAATTTTTTTTTTAATTCATAATACTGTCAACGTGTATATTTATAGGTTCTTCCAATGAAATTATTCCAGTCGCTCAATCCAAAGACTGGAGTGGTTATACGCCACAAATGCTACGTACTCCTAAGGCTGTCCCGTTGAGAACTAAAGTTTCTCAACATAGTAGTAATTCACAAGGTAAGAGGTTTAAATGGTTAATTTCTTCATAACACTGTTTTCACACACGTTTTTATTTTTTGTATCAATTTATTTTATACGTTTTTATTGTAACTTTTATTGATTGCATTTATTTTTTTACA
Organism: Vesta saturnalis; assembly: GCA_036346205.1. Taxonomy (NCBI): domain Eukaryota; kingdom Metazoa; phylum Arthropoda; class Insecta; order Coleoptera; family Lampyridae; genus Vesta; species Vesta saturnalis. The sequence goes on along the minus strand of JARFJB010000306.1, from coordinate 137,145 downwards.
GAAAAAGATAACATTTCGGCCTGGGTTGCTGTTAAAATGAAGCTTACTGAAAAACAATTATTATTATTGGAGGAAGAATCGAAGAAAAAAATCGAAATAATGGAGCAAGAATCCTTAAAGAAGTTGGAATATATGGAGAAGGAGCATTTGCTCAAAATGCAAATTTTGGCTCCCGAGCTTCAAAATAAACAGAAGTAATGCCCGGTTTCACAAACATTTAAACTGAGATTTCGGCTTAATTTTGTTTTCATAATTTCCCTCATTTTGACATATACCTGTCCTGCCGATGCACTCAGTTGAAGAGTACGAAACCGGTAGGCATTAATTAAAATAATTTCCTTCAGAAAAATGTTTTTTTTATTTGAATTTATACATTTGGGATTAAATACTATAGGCTTAAATAATTTAATCGTAGTTTAAATGTTTGTGAAACCGAGCATAAATGTGCATAAATTAACCATGTATACATTTACTTAAAAATAAATAAATTTTAACTGTTATATTGTTTTCAAATTTATTTCAACGTTCGGAAATATTCAATTAGAGCAAGTCTTGCATTATTATTTCCCACTTGCTCTAATCCTTGAAATTGTTCTACATTTTTAATCAACTGGACAGCAGCTTCTCCTTCAGCAGCCAGTATTGGTGCCTCATCTCCCATCAAACAAGCAATATTATGAAGAATTGCCGTTGTAACAACAATTGCTTTAACTTTACTTTTGTTCAATTTTATACCTAATGCAAGAATACGGTACCTACGCTTCCAGACACCAAAACAGCGTTGGATTGTGTTACGAGTCCTGATCTGTGCCTCGTTAAATAACTGTTCAGCCTCAGTTTCTGGATTACTCAATGGTGTAATTAAGTATGACTTAATACCATAACCAGCATCGCCTACTATTACAGTGTCGCCCATTAAACCGTTTTCAAATTTAGCTCTAATTGTAGAATTATTGAAAATAGTTGAGTCATGACTGAATCTCGGCCATATACAAACTAGATTCTGTATTCTTAATTTTGCTTCGCAAATAGCTTGGACGTTCATCGAAAAAAAGCTTTTACGATTTCTGTAAATTTCTGTATCATTTCCTCCAGGAGATTGTATCTTTATATGAGTACAATCTATCGCTCCTATGCAACGGGGAAATTTACAGATGCCATAGAAATCTTGCCGTACCGTTTAATATCATCTTCAGTATCGGGCATCTTTATAAACTGACGATGAAGTCCTGCTATAGCACGACACACTTTGTCAACGATCCTGCTTGTGGTTGAACTGTGAATGCCACTAAAGTCACCGTTAGCTTGTAGTGTGCTGCCTGTGGCAAGAAAGCGAAGAGTTACAAGAACCATTTCGGAAGGAGTTACAGCATGATTCCTTTAACAATAATTTTCACAAGTTGGTAATTGCTATAACTACATAATATGCAAGTAATTCAAAAATTACTTACCAATTTGTAAGTGATGCTATGTTTTCTGCAATAAGATCAATAACAAATATTACCGTGTTTTAGAAAGACGAAACCTTTCTTTAAACTCGATTTCAGACCATTTATTAAAATGAAGAGTTCTTGGTCTAAATACTCGCGGTATACGAGGATGCACAATAAGGTCCACATATTCAAGAAAATCCTCATCGTCGGTTAATTCTCCCAAGAATTCCATCTTAAAACGGCAATTCTATTATAAACTGACAATTATATTAAATAGTGAATGGTAAGCGAGTTTTTGTACATATGTACATAACCTCTTAAACTGCTCTTAAACCCTCAAATATGATGGTTAAACTATGTATAAACCTAGTTTAACGCTTAAACTCACACTGAACAAAGCAAATAAATGACTAAACCTGGTTTAACCCAAAACTTGGTTTAAACGGTTGTTAAACTTGTACTATACAACTGGACCTAAAACGATCTACTAACCTTTCCAACGTTATTTTCTCGGGTTGTCTTCGTGCGAGATATCTCTCTTTGTAAATTCTTTGTGCTCATAAACAATTTTTCATACATTCTCCCAGTACGCATATCATGTCTGTTAATTCCTTAACAGGAAAGTTCATTTCAAACAGTATTTAAGTGTTTAAAAATTAATAAACACTACACAATCTCAAAGAAGTTTGTTAAATAACAAGCTACTAATTATTACTGAATAATATCTATCTGTCATTTGTTCACGGCTAACTTGTTATAATAAAAATTGTTAAAAAAATCTCTTTCTGTTATTAAACTGAGAATATAATTCACATGTCATATGGTACATTTTTGCTTACTTTCATTGGTTAAACACCAACAACAAAATCGCAGAATAGGCTATCAAATCGGTGATAATTTTATCATCGCATGTTGACTGTGACATGATTTTAATGAATAAAATAGTTCTCTGTGAAAGTGACAAAAAGTTTCAAAGAAATAAATAATTGTATTGATTATCTTGCAACTGTAATATTTACTATCAAAGTGACAGATCGTTTAAAATTGTAAACTTTAAAAAATATATTTTCTATTAACGTTCATTATATTCTCTTACCAAATATAACACGTGTTATGATTAATAATCACTAATACCACTCGTTAAAACCTGTAGAAATGTTAAGAAATGTCAGTCGAGAATTTATGTTTTCGGTGGACATTTTGAACATTTATTATGAAATTAATTAATTTTATAAAAGTTTTGTCTTAATAACCGATGTTTTTGAATTTTTATAATAATTTGTCACACTTTTATTTGTTCACGTAACTTGTTATTAAACTGAAAATATCTCAAAATTAACGATTTTAGCTATAGGGAGTGCTTAATAAAAATGAAATAACATAAAGTGTATTTTCACCTTTTAAAATAGATTCATTTAAAAAAATTGACAAAATCATGTGTTCGAGTTTTGGCTCGCTCTATATTCAATTGCAATAATAAAGAAATAGCACTTTCTTGTAACACTGTACCATTGTCAAAAAGTTATGCCTGGAAAAATTATTGTTAGATTGTTCTGTCTAGGGTATACAGGACGTTGAAATGAGAATGATTTTCGTGTACAATTGACCATAACTTTTGAAATACCCTGTATAACGTAATGAAACCCTATATTGGAAGTATGGGGGAGATGAGCTTAATCTAAATTTGAAATAATGTATAAAAAAAAGTATGTTTGGTTCACCCTGGTAATATGCAACACCCTGTAAATACAAAATAATTTTATAATGTGAAGTTTGAAGTTGCCTATAATTTTTGTAAATAACTTTTTTGATATCTCCTTTAATAACGGATATATCGTACTTCGACGCACTAATGCCGCACCCTGTATATTAATTTGATGTTTCTTAAATATTCCACCGACTAACTTCATAATTGTGTAGACCTACAAATGTATGACCTTGAAACTAAGAAAATATTTTCTCCTTGTGGGGAATGTCCCGGTCAATATTCCAACATTTATGGCAGTCCTACATTAGTACCACCGATTTTTGGACCTACCCAAAACAGTCGCTTGGAGTTAATTTGATACTTTAAAAACAGCTGCTTCCTGGTTTTAATAATATTTTTATTTATACAAATTATAAAAAAGGATGTGAACCTCGTACTTTGTTTTATTACTCCCTTCGTCCCTAAATAAAGTGCACATTTCTGCAGAAATTAAAGATTATTAACATTGCTCAAGAAGAGGCAGTTTTGATTATTCATTTTTCATTTACACATCAAGTTATATAGAAAAATAAAAGCAATTTTTATAGGTTACGATCTTTTTATGATAATTCAGATCTTTTCAAATGTTAATCCAATTTGGGATGCACCCGCAGTTAATTCAGAAGTTGATTTTTTACCATAGAAATTGAGTGAAATCAAAAAATTTGCCTAAGATGAAAGAAATGGTGTTCTACAACGTTTCCTAAAACATGTCATGTCGAATAAACACGGTACAATAAATAAAGTTGCGAAGAAATTTGATGTTCATGGTAATGTTTGATGTAATTTAAAATTTTAATCCGATGTCATTGGAGTTCTAACGTTTTGATATTCAGAAAGCTTTCTGGTAGTAATAGTCAGTTGTTGTATTGATTGAATATCGATAAATCGTAATTTTGCACATGCAGTGATAATACTTTTTTATTCTTGTTGTTTGTGGGGTATTCCATGACAAAGCGCACATCAATGTCAAATTATAAATTTTATTAGTGACTATTTATTTATTAGCAAATCATAAGTTAATATTTCAAATTAACATAATCAAGATAGAAAAAATTGATAGCTACCTTATTTTGTTACAAATCCTTTTCAAACTCTGGCAACATTTATGCTCGTACTTATAGTCGGTACTTGAACCGTTCCCAATCTTGAGTAATGCTTGAGCGTTACAAATCAACTAATAAACGAATCTTGAGCATCAATTAGTTGCGCATACTTGATGTTGAGAATACTGAAGCATTCATAGGTCAAACTTAAGTCGTACTTGGCAATTGTCTGAAACAAAAGTTTTAAGTAGATTGGAATGGATTATCAAGATTTAGAGTTTATAGAATTTATCGATATATTAGAAGAGGTTAATAATTAAACGCGAATTCCGAAAAGATATACACGCGATGTGCAAAATCCTGTAGAATTATATACAGACGTCGATTTTCACAAACGTTATCGATTTTCAAAAAATGTAATAAACACAATTTTATCACTAATAGAAAATCATTTGGGTAAAATATATAATCGTGGATTGCCGTTTCTTCCTCTAACCCAAACCGGGCAACTGGGTAACCTCATATATATATATATATATATATATATATATATATATATATATATATATATATATTAGGGTGGAGCGTTGGGTAATATGATTTTTTCTTCTTTTAATGAGAATGCCTGACCATAGAAAAGTCATATGACATAATAACTTTTGTAACGGCATATTTTTTTAATTTATCTTATCGTTTTGCACTGCCAAGGCACAAAAAAGACGATGTTTACAAAACACATCTTTTTGATATATGCCACCTTTGTCTTCCTTTCTCTAATGCGTTTGCCTGACCGTAGAAAAGTTACATATGATTATACATTTTATTATGGTAGAGTGATTGTTGCTCCATTTTAATTTTAATCACTGCCACAAAGGCATAGAAAACAAACATTTTCTCAAAATGATATGCACTTTATTTTTATTTAGCGTATGGATAATACAAAAGATTAATAAAATTATAACCGAAGAGCGAATAACAGAAAACCCAAAACAAAAACATTATTTAAAAAAGAAGTCTTTTTTGATTCATATTTAGGCATCATTTGTCTTGATTCCAGTCTGCTTCTAATAAAACCGTCCCTTCTTTCATCTCCACATACTGAAACCGATGCTTCCGTTACTATTTTAACCGCTCTTTCAACACTCTGGGTATGGCAAGTGTATCCCCTCACATAAGCCAAAACACTAGTATCCGGATTTTCCACAATTTCTGTTAACTGGTCTTTCGATAGCTCCAAAGTTAAAGGAGGTTCAGTTAATGAAATTGTCTGCCAGTCGATAATTTCAAAGTAATCTTTAGCATCAAAAATTAATGACGGTATAGCAAAATGTCTGTGGTTTTCGTAATTAATGCGTCTACTCTTTAAAATTCTTTGAAATGCGAGTTGTCTTATATGTTTTTGTTCGTCAAATAACATTGCCAAAAGAATGTTCTCCGGATTCCCAAAATATCCATTTCTTTGAATTGTTTCATGGACAACTTTTTTCAAGTGTGAAGGTAAATAATCACAAAGTTGTATGGGTTTGGAAGAGATGTTTTGCACCATAAACACATGACGGCTCAGCTTTAATGCAAAACCACATTGGCGCATATACTCTCATGACAAATTCACTAAGTATTTGAAGATTATCTGAAGGGTTTGCGCTTGCTACATACAAGCGAAGGATGCGTGAAGCAGTTGTGAGCCATCGAGAGTGGACAAGTTTTCCAGGTTGCCTTTTTGAAAGTTCCTCTGAACAAATACCACTTTTAACTGCTTGACAAATATCATATAAATATTTGTTGATCAGTGCTTAGATCATTTAGGCAGATATCACTAACTGAAGAATCTATTTTGAGAACAAAACTATAGGTAATGTTTCGCAAATTTGCAGTTGTTTTCAAGAGGTCCGGAAAATGCATGTGGGCCACTGGTGCTGCCATCTAGTTCCTGAAACAGGTGTCTTAAAGGCAATTCATTTCCATGGAGCTGGCAAATAAACCATTGTACGGGCCTTCCAATTTTATTTTCTATTAAGACTATAATGCCTCCTTTATGTCCGGTATTTGTAACAGTGCCGTCACAGCCAATGACTTCCAAGTTATTTAAGTCGACATCGTATTGTTGCAAAAACTGAAACATTGTATTTACTATATTTACAGCAGTACCAGAACTAGGACAGATGTGACCAAGGTACTTGGAACCAGGTTCTTCTACCATTGTGATGTGTTCTTCAACCACAGTTCTTCATACATTTTCTTCTAAAACTAAAGTTTTCTCTTTCCTTCCATCGAAGTAGAGACCACGAAGCAGAAATGGAATAGAATCTTTCTGAACCTCAATTCTGTGCTTATATCTTGCTCTTCTTATTTTGTGTCTATCGATTATATTTTGTCTGTTTTGCGGGTTTATAACACCATAATCTTCTAACACTGCGGACGCAATAGCTGCACCGGCTCTATCGGAAACCGCGTACCGATCAAGTATTTCAGTCAATCTCGTTATTTCCTGACGATTTTGCTTTGATGTACTAGGAACATTAACATTTACTGTGCTTGTCTGAGGAGCAGAAGAGTCAAGAAACGTTGGCGTTGATATACTATCGGAAGGAACGGAAAACTTTGTATCATCAATCGGAAATTCGTCACACGCGACATCGTCTTGTGATTTATTTTCTTCATGAATTGGTACAACTGTTTCTGAAAGTTGCAACGAAGTCCTCGGGACATTTGTTCTTTCTTTTCGTTGTAGTTTTTGAGTCTCAGTAATATCGATAGAACCAATCATCATTTTACGCCAAGTTCGTTGATCTTCAAGAAACTTACGTTCCTTTATGGGTACCTGAAAACCTTTAGTTACATAAATCTATCAAAATATTTGAAAAAAAAGTTACCTTATATTGTTTTGAACAGCTACAGACCTTGATATCAATGCATTTGCAGGTCGCTATATCAAATAATTTTTCACTATTGCTTAAGAACAAATTTAATTGTGACTTATAACTTGGAACATCTTTTCTTGCCTTGAAAGGTTTAAGAATATGCCTTCGTTTTTCTTGATACTGTCGCAGTAAAGCAATAATTCTTTGATGTCTTATTATTGGAATTGAAGCCTTTGTCCAAATTGTTTCGACCTTCTGCCTACAATTTCTAAAACTTCCGACATAAGTCCATTTTTATTTACTCCCTTCTTTTCGCATTCAAGACGAAACCACAAAAAACATTTTATAACATCTTTATATGTTGGCAACATCGACTCACTTAAATCAGCTGGTGCTCCAAAAATTGGACATTCCGACGAACTTCTAGTATTAGCCATTTCAACGTACTAATTCACGTGGCGCCTATTCGAATGCCGACTACGTACTAGAAAATCTATAAACAAAATGTAACGCTGTGCTTGTCTGTTTAGCGGTCATGCATAAAGCAGAGTCACTAATGTCCAGGGTCATACTATTTCACGTAGATTCAGACTGAATATCAACTGTTTGTATATAGGTTTCATAGTTTTTTATGGATTACAATATAACGTGTCATATAAGCTTTTTTTAAAATACGGAATAAAGAATATTCCTGGGAGTGTAAATACTAGTTAACTAAAAATAACAAAGAATAGAGTTTCAAAAAATTCAATATTAAAATTTTTTCCACTGCCACAACGAAGTTAAATAATAAAAAAAGTTAAGGTCCTTGTGGCAGTGGAAATTATTGTTTTTTGACAATGATTTTCTAACTAAAATTCATGTTTTAATTAAACTTAAGTTTCTCAGGGACAGGCGTCTTCATTTTCAAAAATGAAAATTTCTCCACCTAATATATATATATATATATATATATATATATATATACATATATATTTCAAAATTAAACAAAAATGGGGTTTTATAAACTTTAAATGTTTCTTTATGCTTTTGTTGGTATGTAAAAAATTGATCCAAATATTACTAACCGGACACAAAATATTTAGGTTAAAGTCGGAAAAGGATGACAGATTATGGTATACTACTACTACAAGGGTTTGTAGTACTTGTAGGTGCCGATATTGAACCGATATTGGTATTCATCAGCGACTCTAAAATCAAATCGGAGTAAGTATAGTGGCACCGCATAACATGTTACCGCCGAAAATTCATACGTAACTGCATTATCTTTACCAGTGGTAGTATGTACATTAGAATTGGTATACTTACAATTTCAACTTTATCTTATTAAAATTGTATTATTGTTTACTTACTTTTCTGAAATTGTGCTGCAGTATCCCATAAGCACTCAACCTCAACATCAGTATATGGTGCTGCCACGTCTACTGCATCAATTATGGGATCTGTATATTCTTTAGGAGGTGATCCACCACCTGTGAGCAGCCATGTACTTAATTTCAGTAGTAGCTTTCTTTTCTAATAATACTTTATACGTAACAGAAATTTGAACCATAATTATAGAAAGTATACCTTTGCTTTAGGTTGTTGCACAATTTTTTTAGTTGAGTTGAATTTCTGGTTATTAATAACGTTAGCTTGAGAATTATATTCAACCATGATTTTTTCCCATTCCTCATTTTTTCTTGGATTGTGGAAGCGACAGTTTTTTATTCTCAACGACTTTATGTTGATCAATAATTGAAATTAACATAAGCTTTTCCTTCTCTGTATAAGATACAGATTTTCCTCCATTCCGTAAAAATTTGCATGGCTGTTTAGTAATTAGTAGAATAAAAACTCATATACCTACTTACTTTTAAATCTCTTTTATGGTTATCAATGATAAAATATTAATTCGCACCACGATTATGGTTTTTTAAATTATCAATGAACAACAAACTATAATAAAGATAACCTACAATAGACAAACTAAAATGACAAGCAAATAAAGATGATTAAAACAATTCTATATCACAACCGTAAAAAATGAAAGTTACCAAATTATATGATAATATTTTAAACTTCGCCAGAATTGCCGAAGATTCTCATTTCTCCGCGAATCCTCGTTTGAGTATAGCTCAAGTACAAGGTTGAATAGCGGCTATAAGCTGCATGAGAGTGACTTCATATTGTCATATTGGCAGCACGGCAGTATTGTTTGTGGTTATAAAACACACATTTAGCGCGGCGAACGAGTGTACTGATTTGTCTGCTTTAAATTAAAGTATAATTGAAATCTGAAAAGGTAAGCATTTCATTTATATTACAGATTAACCAAATGTTGTATTATTTGCCCCACCCGTGACAAAAACATCTGAAAGTTGCATTTATTACTTAATTACTTTGAGGGTATGTCTGCAAATTTATAACTACAGGTAAAATTATTGTGTGAATGCATCTTTCATATTTTTTATTGTATTCAGGTATTAATTAATTTTAATGACTTTAACTCTTGTTCCACCCGTGACAGTCAAACAGTGGGATAAGTTGCTTTTTTTTGAGTAATAATGAGAGTTTAAACTTTATATACCTTAGCTTATTTTCATGTTTTCAGTACTATGGGGAAGACAACATGTACAGAGAGAATGAAAAAGTAGAGACAAAAATTAAAGGACAGACCTGAAGAATTTAACAGTCATTTGCAGCAAGAAAGAGAGCTTGACAAGAAAAGGCGGAAATGACTAAGGAAAAACACTACCTCTAATAATAACTGGAAAGTATATCAACTGGATATTCCGTCTGCTTTTATTAATGGAGTTTTATTACATGATGTATTTATTTATTGCCCAAAAGGGTACAAAGGAAGTAAAGTATTAAAGCTTAATAAATCTCTGTACGGACTCAAAGGATCACCAAAGTGTTGGAACAATCGATTAAAGGAATTTGCAGTCAAAATTGGTTTTCACAGTTCGAAAAGTGATTATTATGTGTACATTAAGCAAAATGTGTTTATGTTGCTCCCATAAACATAGGTCTGATTCGCAATAGTTACCCAGATACAAGCGTTTAAAGTTTATAAATGATCACATATTTTTTCAAAAGTAATTATTATTAGTCAACTGGAAAAACAAAACCGAAACAATCTGTCATTTATTCGTTTGTGTTCTAATAATGACAAAGTGGATTGTAGTAAATTAAGTGTAAGACAAAAAAGGTCCAATAAGTTGATCGTCAATCATACCACACCATACATTAACAGAAAATCTGCGCTGAAAGTTAGCTTCTGTTGTACCATGTGGATTTTCATCTGACCACAAATGAGAATTGCGTGTATTGTTCACTACATCTCTAGTAAATTGCGCCTCGTCACTAAATAAAATGAATGGAACTAGTTGTGGATTTTCTTGTAGCCACTGGCAGAAATTCAACCGCAAAGCAAAATCTCCAAGTTCAAGGTGCTGAACGTTTTGTGTATGATAGGGATACAAAGCCCATCATGTAATGTTTGCCATACTGGCATACGGGGACTCCGTTCGAGAAGAAATTCTTCTAACACTCAACCCTGGACTCCGATCAACCATCTGTAGAATGTTTTCTTGCTCATTCACATTTAACTCCACAGGACGATCAGATCTTATTGAAACTGATGGAAATGAACCATGAGTTCAAACGTGTTGAAACACAGAAGAAAAGGTTTGGTGATTTGGAATCCTCCTGTTGGGAAATCTTCGTTCATATTCCCTAACGGCAGCTCTCGCATTTCCATCACAAAATCCATAAATGTAAATGATGTCAGCATACTCTTCGTTAGAAAATTGAAAAGGCATTTTAAATTAAAATTACACTTAATTTACTACAATCCACTTTGTCATTATTAGAACACAAACGAATAAATGACAGATTGTTTCGGTTTTGTTTTTCCAGTTGACTAATAATAATTACTTTTGAAAAAATATGTGATCATTTATAAACTTTAAACGCTTGTATCTGGGTAACTATTGCGAATCAGACCTATGTTTATGGGACTTTTTTTACTTAAATTGACCCAAGGAACATACCATTTCAGTTTGTACAGTTCCTCACCGGACACCCTGTATATATATATATATATATATATATATATATATATATATATATATATATATATATATTTCTAAAATCAAAGACACCTCTTATACGACCGTTGTAGTTAAGACAAAGGGTACAATTTAGTAGTCTGGAATTCGGTCAAATAATTGTGGTTAACTGATAGTAATTAAAACAGTCTGGGAGTAATCCTCATTATATTTAGACCAATATTTCGCCACCCCTAATTTGGCGGCTTCATCAGGGTGAAATATGTCGAGGTATTCGATAAAAACTAGCTAAAGACATACTATCATGAACAATAAAAGCACTAATACTGATTTAAAATTAACATAATGTCGATTGGAAATATTACAATGGCGAAGCCAAGCTTTATACAACTACCCAGCTAGTTTATTTATACAAATAGTTTTTCAAGTCACAATCGATAGCTCAGATGGAAGAGCCCCACTCTAGCAAAGTGGAGGTCGTGGGTTCTCGAATATATATATATATATATATATATATATATATATATATATATATAGTATATATGAGATGGGCAAACAATTTGCTCATGAGGAGTACATAGCGAAACAGTTGCCAATCCGAACAGATTTCTCATAGCCTAACGGATATTGAGAAAAAACTGAATTCTTCCGAAATCTGAAAATCAGATTATTTCGAAAACCGCCAAAGATACGAAACAGTGGTAAAGGAGTAAGTTGTAAGGTTTTATGCATAGAATATGATAATTATCCCCAAACGATTGTCAACTATTTTGTGTTCTGGATATAGCATAAAGTTGGTAATTTTTTAATGTAATGAATAATGGATTTATGGTTCAAAAGAAAGTTTATCTTTTTCTCGTTTCAGTGATGTAAGGTCTTTAATTTTCATATAACAACATGCGTTTTACTAACGCCGAATTTTCTAGAACGTCGGTGTTTCATCGATAGGTAACAATTTCATGTTAATCTTTGATCAAAATAAGTCAATACGATATCAGGTATTTTATCACTTGAAGTTTCTGTATCAAAAGAAAAACGTGACTACGTAACCTTTCTTTATTTATGTATTGTTTTGATGAATATTTCTGCAAACTAGTGAAATAATTCACATACAAGAAAACCACTACGACTATAAAGTAAAAAAGAACGTATAAAAACACAATTACTATTTAATTATTAATTGTTATCAATTAGATTATGACCACCTCGTACTTCCATTTTTACTTTCAGAATCTTATTATTCACTTTTCGTCGATATTACTCATTGCGTCTATTATTACCTGCTGCAGATCAGAACGAACATATTGGTGCTTAAAACTTGTCCTTTACGTAAAAATAAAAATCGAGCGGTAAGACCCCAAATAATCTGTAATGAAAATAAATTTTTTATTATTTTAAATTATGTAGATAATAAACAAAATTTATTTAGTTTCAGTACCCAGATGTGGTAACGATACGTCATTTTTGCGCACCAAATCCTTTCGATGTAAAAACATCGCCTCTAATTTTGATTAAGCCCCACCAGCGAAGTATAAAATCGAAATTTAATGGTGTAATCCTGAATAATAGTTTTTGCAACCGTTGTATGGTGATGGCATTGTCATATTTGCATTTGTAATTTATAACATAACCTGATTGTTTACTAGTAATCTAGGATTGTTTAAAATGGTTTGGTTGTTTGGAAGTAAAAAATTTAAGTGGAAATAGTACATCTTTTTTTGAATACATGTTTAACAATGAGTCCTTATAAAATAAGTGTTGTGTGCCAATTGCAATGATCGGTCATCAAAAGACATAGGTTTAAATTATTAAAATGTATTAACAAATAAATACAAAAAACTTAACTCCTGATGAACTTTATCCCATATGGTGTGTAACAGGCATTTTCCTTTTAATTTTTAGTATAAACATAGGAACAAGAAAGGGCTTGTAAAGAATTCCCTACATTATAACCAGGTTAGTCATGGTCATTAGTTTTTTGAAATTAATTTTAAAAATTGTTTAATTTTTGTAAGACAACAGATTGAACAACATGCAAGATCAGAAAATTCTACTACCGATGTTCCATGAAGTGAGAGATGATAGGGATTTGGAGATTTACCCACCATCCATTATAGATTAATCTGACAATGAATAACTCCGTTACCTGGACCATCTGAAATTGGTGAAATCAGTAAGCCTGGTCCTTCGTCAGAGAGTCCAGGTGGTCAGAGTAAAATAACTGTATCAGGTAATCAATTATTTTATATTGTTGTGAAACTAACGTAATGTTTAAAAAACGTACGCGAGGTATTTTACAATCCTAAATGTTACTAGGGGCAAATTTGACACCAAATGTAAAAATTTTACAAAATGTTGGAGATTATTTTGTTTACCATCCCGTAAAACTTTAACAAATCCTTAATCATATTCCATTTGCGCGCAGGAATTAATAACCACATTGTTGATAGTTTAAAATTGACCTGTCAAATCTGGGAAAAGAACAAAAATGCGATAGTGTTTGACTTTTTGTCATCATCATTATCATAAGGGTAGATTGTATTGGTGGTTAGAAGGTGATGGGAAGAAAAGACCAAATATAGTCAATCAAAATATTTTTGATTGGAAAGACAAGGAAACAACCATTTTGGACGTTTAGTAGTGATCCTAAAAATGTAAATTAAACAATTGATAAAAGAAGTTATAATTTTGTCAAAATATAGGACTTGAAGTGGTAGGACTGTTCGGATCAAGGTGGGCCCAATGTAGCAGCTATTAATGAATTGTTGAAAGAAACGTCAGCAGAATGTTTAAGATATGGTGTCGAAAACAAATATTACGAAAGATTTACACTTTGAATAAATGGATGCAACAAAATTGCAAAATGGAAACATATCGAAATTTTACATGTTGGATACAATGGACGACACCCTTTATGAAAACGAGTGATGCTCATATTTTGCACAAAAATGAACAAAATGAAGGTTCTTTAATGGGCAAGTCTTCAGAAAGTGGGCTGTTAATTAAAACTGGTGGGGTAAGAATTTTATCAAGTCATAACCTGATTGCTATTTATTTTACTTTTAGATATCAGTAATAAAAAAATAGTAAAAGAAGCAGGTGATACAGGAGATTTTATATTATTTATGGATCAATTGTTTATCAATTTAAATTGCGGTAAAAAGTTGCACCAAAAGTAAATTGTTTAAAGGGATAACAGAAACTTCACAACATGAACATTTCTGGCTGAATTTTAAAAATTAGAGAAATGAAATTTTAATTACTTAAACAAAATTTGTTAAACCCTTCAAAAAAATTTAATTAACATCCTAGAACTTTAAACCAAGATTTGTAGAAAATTTATTTGGCTGCATCAGACCCATGGGGCAAGAAACTATCTCCTGGTGTTAATCATTTCATCACCTCCTTTAAAGCTGTTATTCCAATTTTATAGGAAGGATAAAAGCTCGTCAAGCATGGAAAAGCCATAACAAGGGTGTGATAAAAAGCTACATCTTTCCTAAGCTTTACAAAATACAGTTGCCAACGAAAAAAATATAAATGGCTTCTAGCATAGTACCTTTGGATCGACAGAAGATTCTTAAAAGACTTCCGAAAGAAAATGAAAATGAAGAAGAACAAGCTATGGAAGAAAACATTCAATGTCCGAAATATTTCAAAATACAAGATACGGAAAAGCTAAGGAACCATCAATTTCGGGACAAAAGAAAAAATTGACAGCACCAGGTGAGCGTATTTCCTACGAGCAACTAAAACAACAAGAAAAGGAGAATATTCCAAAACCAAAGGTCAACCAAAACCAGAAAGTTGGAAAGGAAAGTGCGATGCAAAATACAGACAAGAAAAAGGATTTTTACTCACTCTCTGACGAAGATACAGAAGAGTCTGCTTTTGTTCCTGAATGTTGCGAACAAAATGTCTCAGCAACGAATGAAAATATTGAGACTGAAAATGACGAGGAAAATTTTAGAACTAGAACAAATCCTCTGGTTGGAGATTTTATAGCCGTAACGTTATAGACAACCAAAGGAACTGGAAAAAAGTATGCGGCAAAAGTTTTTTTGAATATGTTCCAACATTCTCCCAATTAAGATAAACCTGCATTTATCTTTTCTCAATCTATTTAATGGCAAAAAGGTACCATATAATCTTCGTCCCGAAAATAGAAATGTTCAGCTTCTCTGAAAAACAAATTAAACATTTCCTTGTAAGTCATCCACTGTCTATACCACTCCATTCTCAAATGAGATTGATAGATTTTTCAGTTATATATTCGTTCTCATAATATTTAAACATATCGTGAATACAATTTGATATCTTAATTGTCAGATACATTATCTCACAATACATCTAATGTGGGAATAACAGGTAATAGAGCACTATTGGTATATTCTGAGAGTACAGGTTCTTCATTTTCAAAATAATTCCTTTCTTGCGTCATATTATGTACCTCATTCTCTTCCGAGGGTAAATTGTTAAGTGCAACTCTAGGTCTTTGTAATGATGTATTGCCTTGTACTATTACATTTGCATTTTCTTCGGTTATTTCAATTAGATGGGGTAAATCACGGTTTGGAACAATTACTATTTGTCCAATTTTTTCCTTTAAAGACTGCATTTTCAGGTTCCATTTGTATAAGCTTTTTTTTACGATCCACTTTCAGTTTGAAACCAACCAATTTCAATGATGTCTTTGGGTACAGAGAAGAAATATAATCCTCTATTTCAAGTGAATTCCATTTTAAATGAAATTTTGCTTCTACGGCACTACATCCTAAAATTTTACAAAAATAAAATATTGTAATTTAAAACACGTTCTGTTTTACCTCATCCAGAAGATGTCAACAACTGATATTCAGTTTGTATATGGTAAATAGTCACAATTGGCCCGCCTTAATAAAAGGACTCTTCTTTTAAAAGTACCTGCTGTTTTTTTTCCTCTTCTTGGAGACTCTGTTGGTTGTCTTCTACGAAAAGATCTTCTAGTATGGTTGCGAACTTATTCAAAGTTGTCGTCATCATCATCTCTAAGTGCATAAGAAGCAGCAGCTACTATTTGTCGAGGTGCATTTGCCATATCTATTCAATAAATTTGCAATTAAATTGCTATATTGCTAAAAGAAAGGGGATATTGTTAAAAAATATTTGAAAATAAAAAATTACTTTTAAACAAAATTGCTTTTATCAAAAATGATCTTAAAAAGATTATTGTATAATAGTTACAAACTGTTGTTTTCTAAAATTTTTGAAATATTAAAAAGTAACTTGGTTAGAATACACCCGTTCATTTAATACATTACATCCTTAGGGATAGAAGTAAGGGTTGTAGCACCGTCGATGCGCTTGATTTCCTAGGCTACGCATCGACGGCACTAAAACACTTACTTCTACCCCTAATGATGTAATGTACATGTGAAAAAGTGGTTTCTATGACGTTTTAACATTTAAAAAAAAGGCAGACTTTGTGTTGCGATAGCGGTGCTTAAATGTTCCCTTTTTTTGACGTTCGTAGAAAAAATCTTTTTTTTACAGGAAACAATAGGCCTTGGCATGATTTTTATTGTTATTTGTGAATGAATTAGGTGGTTGGTCTGTAATAAGTGAGTACATTTTCTATCAATTATTATCGGGAATGCTCTGTTACAGTATTACTTGACATATGTGACATTTTTGCTATTATTATAATATTTTATTTTGATCAAGATTTTTTTGACACCGTAGCAAAAATGTTTGTAGGGTGGGGGGAGGGGGGCGTAGAAAATTCGCTTAAAAATATCTATTTATTGCGCCGATTAACATTAAACTACTATATACCTTAATATATAAACTTAAGAGAAATACACGTTTTATTACGCAAAAAACAATAAAGAATAGAAAAAACAAAGAAAAACTTTCTATTCGAATTTACGGTCGTGTCCCAACCTACGGGGCAAAACCGTATAGAAAGAGGGGCAACAGCGGATACCCCATATTATTCATCACATTCTGCACAGATAAAACCATCTAAATCTTCTTCTGGCCCACCTGTGCATCCTTCATCTACTCAATTTTTGCATATGTTGCATTTTATCCAGCCATCGTTTGTGGTAGTATGTGAATACTGCTCCATGCAGTAAATGCAATGAGCATTTTTTTAATTTTCTTTGTCTGAATCCTCTTCTTTTGACCTAGACTTTTTAATTGTATGTTTTGTCATTTTCTTGTTTTTGTTTTCTTTTTGTGTTGAATTTTGAATTTCACTTGTTGGGTTTCTGACTGGCTCGGTTAATTTTTGTTATTTTTCGCGCAGTAGGTAGAACCACTAATATATCTTTCGGAGTGACAGCGAACGAAGAACATCGGGTTTGTGAATAAAAAATATCTGATTTAATTGTAAAAGTAGACAAGTCTGCTCAATTTTTACTTGGAGTCTATCCGGTGTAGTTTCTCTATTGGCCATAGCTTGACTTAATCCAACATTAATATCCATAGAAAGTTCTTTTTTAGAGTTAGGTTTAGATTTATACCGGATGGTCTAGCTACAGGAGAAGGTCTTAGTAAAATATTATGATTTTGTTGCTTGGTCGCTACGTTCGAGAGTTTCAGCTGATACGTACAAACTTATTCCAGGGAGTTCGGCTGTAGAGGAAGGACTTCTGGAAGATAGCTGAAGTGTTGGTTGTGATAAAACATATAATTATTTATTTGGTTCTCTTCACGTTCTGAAGTTACACCCGGAGCTAGGCCAACGTTATCAAAGACATTCCTATCACGTGGATATATTCTTGTTTTTCTATAGCCGGCAACAACAGTTTGGATTGTGGCTGCCCTGTTATAAGCAATATCAAATAACGCAGATATTTGGTACTGTGTCACTACTATTCCAGGATGGTTTCGAAGCCAATTCTTTGCTTTTTTACTGTGCTTAGTGGCGCCATAAGACACACATTTAATGGCTGCACTTTGTGGGTATAGTGTGGAGGAAAGCAAAGTAAGAAAGTTCCGTTTTGGTGTGCAAGGTCAATAAGTGTTTTTAGTGTGGGTGGTGTGACCATCCAGAAGGAGCAGAACTAGATCATATTTGGATGGCTTGACATGATAATTAAAGTGTTGTAGCCATGCAACAAAAATATTAGACTGCATCCAACCACTTGGATGACAAGCAGCTACCGTTTCAGCGGGTATACCGTCCAGCAATTCAGCCCTCATCCTGACACGTGGAAAAATCAACAAAGGAGGGACGTAATATCCTGTAGCTGAGAATGATAATGCTGCAGTTATTAATTGCCCACGTTATCCTAACGTCAAAGTCCCCACTTGTCTGCGGCTTCTCAGCAATTACCTTGGAATGACTCTTTGGAACTGTAGTGAGGCCTGTTTCATCGAAATTATAGATTATAGTTGGACGAAATTTATTTTTTTTCAACCAAGTTTGTCAAAAGGTCAAAGAAATTTCCAACTGACACTTTGTTGAATCCCATAGCGCTCGAGCTGCCGATATAGGCTCAGGGGATCTTAATGACAAATCAAGGTTTTGTTAGAGGAATCCTTTGAGCCAGTGCAATCCTGCTTTTTGATTGTCGATGCTAAATTTGTGTTGTAGCTGGTTTTTTTCGCCCAGCTGGTATACCAAACATCTTAATTCAGTAGTTGTAAGGTCAAATAGGCGACTTTCTATCTGCCTGATATACTTTACCAACTTCGCTTCTTGCTCAGCGGAGATCACACATTTGAAATAACCCATACCTAAAAAAATAATTTGTTTAGTGATTTTACTGTATTTTATATAACTATTTTAGTGTACTTTTAGATGCAGCATTTTCCAGTGACAGTGCATTACTTCTTTTTTTAACACTATTCACAAGAATTGATTGAGGAATATTGTAAGCATTGGGTGCCTTTTTGTAACCCATTGTTTTTCACGTAAGCTCTATAATTGCTTTTTCCGTGTTCTCTGTAGACCATTTTTGACGATCCGCCTTCCTTTGATAAGTGTGTATCTTATTACTGTAATAAATTAAAAATATGTAATAAAAAACCGTTATGAATGTTTAAAGGTTTATAACACACTAAAAGAATGCATAGGGGCATAACCGGGTACAAACCAAATATGCCGATATTGCCCCAGAAACAATACTCTAAACAATGCTAAATAATAAAGAAAGTAGAAACAATGTTAAACATATCTATAAATTGTCACCACACTACATGCGTGCACTTATTGTAAAATAAAGTTAAGTCAATCTGTAGGTTTAAACAAATATAGGTAAAATAAGATTACGTACCTAAAATTTACATAGTTTTGCATAACACTAACAAAGTGTTCACAACTTCAACGAATACTGGTGCTTAGGCGAGACATCAACGGATAACAACGTTACCGAAATTTATTCGTAATAGTTCCAACTAGTGAAGGTACTCGATTATACCCTGATACGCGGTTCTGTCCCGTCTTCCTCGTCGCATAATCCGGGTTTTTATGGCGCGTTCGAGTGCCTTTTCTGCCTCGCCTTAGCAGTCTCGGCGAAAAATTACCATCTAATTCGCCATTAAAAAAACCTCATCTTACGCATTTAATCCAAAAATAACTAATATAAAATAATAACGTTTTTCACTATCAATCAAGTAAGTAACACTTACAATAGGGCATGTTAGAGATATAGGTTGTATTTTACTAGATTTCCAATGACAACGGGAGATAATATTATTCCCCTCGGGATGTTATTATAGCTGATTTTGTTAAAAACTAGTTGTAACTGCAAGAATGAAACTTGAGGAGATGTTGTGTAACCTTATTGACTTCAAAACCCTCAAATTCACCACTATTCACCTGTTACAAATGAACTGAATTTTTTAATGACAAAGAATTTCAGTTTAATTTCTCTAAACCGTTGACTAATGTTCAAAGTAATAACATCCAAAATTTCATAAGACAAACATGTGTAGGTGCTTTTTTTTATCTTCTTCAGGAATTGACTCCAAGCGCATTCTTTAATTTGACGGTTGATTTTGTAACATAAATATGTCCATACGGTCCCAAATGTGATTAAACTCGTTTCTCATTTTTTGAATATGTGATTTGAAATCGGCGATCTTCTTGTTGTAGTAACTAACATCTGATATTTTTGTCTGTAGAATTTTAAACAGACGTGGGAATATTGTAGAAAACACTGCCAAGAAAAAATTAAAATCAAAGTCGCACAAATAACGGTTTCCCGATCCCATTCTGCATTTTCATTTTCCACAATTGTCTGAAACAGCGCTTCTAAATCTTCCTTATGTGCATTGATTGTTTGCACAATCCGACTTTGAAAGTTCCATTTTATAGGAGCAACAGAAGGAATTCTCCATTTCACATTTCGTTTGGGGATTTGGCGAAAAAAACAGAAAAACTTGAGAGATTAGTGAAGAAAATTTTAACTCGTTTAATAAAACTAGCTGACAGATAAAACCAAGTTAAGTTTATAGGCATAACAGTGAATAAACGTTGCAGTTTGGCAATGTTATCGAAGTCTAGCCTGAAGACCGCTATGTTCTGCCATTACAGCCGCGCCGTCATTAGTTTGCACTACTAGTTTGTCTGCACAACCGAAGAACTTCAAAATTTGCAAGGTATGTTGCAAAAGAGAATCTGCTTTTATATCGGAGCTGACATCTGTAAAGTTCAAAAAGTTTTCTTCAATATTTCTATCATCAGTCACATATCGGAAAGTTGTTGACATTTGCGATTTCGTAGCAATATTAGACGCCTCGTCTAAAATTAGGGCCATAAAATAAGTTTTCGAGAGTTCTGTTTTGATTTTCCTGATCATTACTTCACCCATTGAATGTATTAAATCATTTTGTATATCAGGAGAAAGACCGTGAAAATCAGTAGAATTCTCTAAATTCGTTTTAAGTACATTAACATTTCTTGCCATTTCAGTTATAAATTCTACGAAATTTCCTTTATTTTTGCTCTGAAATGAAGGCCCAGTATATCGAGCAGACGGGTTACTCGCTGAACTATTATGTCTCTTTCCTGATCGATATATCTCACCTTAGCAGGAACACTGTCATAAGATGTAGATGCCATGTTTTGAAATACGGCTCACTAAAGGTTTCGTTGAAATTGGTTTTTGAACAAGTGTTAAGCAGACTAATAGAAGTTTAATTTTTTTACTAACGTCATATAGTTTTTGAAGCTACCTATGGCAATTATCAAATCAAAATTTTTCTAAACTGAACCTTAGATACTTGTTGATATGGCAGTGCTACTGCAAACTGAACTTTTAATTTCTCTTATGGTTCGTTGATATGAGTCTTTCTGTAAAATTTTACCTTAATTTGGGATACCTTATATCAATTATTTAGTTATAGTTATAACATTATCAACATCAATAAGATCCAGGCAAGTTACAAATATGTAATTAAAAATTATTATTATTTTTATTAAATACATAAATAAAAAGTTTACCTCGAGTAGGATTTGAACCTACGACCTGTACTTTGTTAAAGCGCGGCCTCACTATGCCGATATATGCCAAGTGGTAAGACCGAATGGCAAAGTCAGTTGCCGCTGCCACACACAATTCAATGCGTCCACATTGCAAATGGCATTCAGTCGCAAAATGTATACCGACGAGGACTTGCTCGTTGCTGCTACGGCGTTAATAATAATTATTGTTGATAAAGAGAGTCATAAACCTCGAAAACGACGATTTTGGGTACGTCCGAGCATTGGTAGAGGTAGAGCTCGATATGGCGGAAGTGAATTAATGAAAGATTTACTTTTGGACGATGTGGACGAGTTAAATCTCGAATATAGATGTAGAAGTGATTTCCGGAATTTTTTCCGAATGACGAGCAGCGATTTTGAGATTCTTCTCAATTTAATCGGGCCGCTAATCAGCAAGAAGAAAACGAGATTCAGGAAAGCCATTCCAGCTCATGAACGTCTTGCTGTGACAATGCGATTCGTAGCAACAGGAGATTCCTAGCATTCAAATTGTACAAAGTGAATTCAGAGATCTAAAAGTAGAGCATCCATAGAATCACTGTCAATAGTTACTAGATCACATGAATTTGTCTGTTATGAAGGGATCAGCAGAAAATTGAGATTGATAACCTGGTGTAGGCACTCGGTTTGGCACTTGATAAGTTTGAGGAATTGAAGAAGGACCAGGAGTAGGTATTGACATGGCAACACCGAAGCTGGGCGGCAGCGAGTACATGTGTGCTACAGGAGATGACTGTAAGTAACTGGTAGGCAGATAATCGTATTTTCCCATCTCAGCGTCAAACAAAACATTGCTAATTATTTGCTTCACAACTTTCCTAGCATAAGGTGACGGAAGGCCACGTATTTGCATCCCTGTTTGTATTTCTTTCATGGTAGAAAGAGCTTGCTCTGTTGGTGCAAGCTTGGGTTTAGATATGCCTGTTTCATGTGATTGTAATTATCGTTTCCTTCCTCTTTGAGTGGGCGTTGATTGGATACGAGTTTCTGAAACCACCTGTGTCGCGTTCTCTTGCTCATCCACGTTCAGAAGGGCCTCGTCGGGCTGCTGAGAAGTTAATTGGTCCAAAGGGTCATTGAAGAAAAATTAAAAATTATTAGTAAACTAGCGTTAACTGAATGAAAGCATTAAATATAAGTGTAATTTGTTTCAGGCTCCCAAAAATGAATCTGAATGGAAAGTGATAGCAAAGGAGTTCAACGATAAATGAAATTTTCCAAATTGTGTCGGAGCCTTCGACGGCAAGCATATAGCTTAACAAGCACCGACTGACAGTGGAACGGAATACTTTAATTATAAAGGCTTCTTCAGTATCGTTCTGTTTGCTGTTGTAGATCCAAACTACAGCTTTACTTACGCGAATGTCGGTTGTCCAGGTAGAAGATCGGACGGGTATTTAATAAAATGAAATTCGAAAAGAGTCTAGAAGATAACACAATGAACCTTCCCAACCCGTACGGGCTTACTGGAAGAAATAATGCTACACCGTTTGTTTTCGCTGCCGATGATGCGTTCCCTCTCTTTCTTCTTTCGCTGCACCAAAACTCACACCAATTTCAATAAAGTATTAATAATAATAATAATTAAATTAATTAGGACAATTTTCTGGCCGATTCCTAACAATCTACTTACAATGGTCGAACAGACCTATGAGGTGCGACAAGACATTTTTTTTCCGCTTGCTCCTTGTCTTGGTCGGAGAGGTCGTGCGGTCCCTAACAATACGAAAAACTATGATGTCATAAATACTGGGCGCCACTGGCTTGTCCCTAGTCGCAACACCCAAGCCAGAAGGTGCTGACGGTGTTCGGTCGATTCCTCTAAGCCTTACCTTTATTATTGATTTCCAGCCTTTAATGCTTGTTGAATAATATTGTAAACAATTAAATAAATTTTCAACAATATCAAAACACTTATTTTTATTCATAAACCAAAAAAAAAAGAATCTTTGCTATAAAATAAAAGGTAACGAAAAACCTATAATGTTCCTATTTCAACAATTGGTTGAAATTCACTAAACTACATTCTTAAATACTAAAACAATTATTTTCATATTAAAATACGTATATGTTCGCCGATTGCTATGCACATAATCAACCGTCTATTTGTGATGTTTGCAGCTCTCGCCTTTTCTTTTTTTTTTATTTCTTTACTTTCATTGAAACAAACATTACGAGATTTCAATAAATTTAAATCTAAAATATAAATTTGGCAACAATCCTATTCAACATCCTGCAAATATCACATCCACATTACCAAAATAATTACATACAACGGCTGTCTGGTTTTTCCTTGCTTGTTTATTTTATAATTTGCATGCGCTTACTACTAGTGTTAATTTTTCTTTTCCTTTATATTTTACCTAAAATATTTACTTTAATTGGCATTAAAACTTGGGTGGTGGATTATTATGAATAAACATTCTAATTGACGACAATCTTGATTCTGGTACGTTTATCAATGATTTAAATGATAATGATTAACTTTCCAGATTTACGTGGACGATGCTCGACTACATGAGTGAGTATGAAATCGATTCGATTATTTATAATTATAATTTGAAATTTATAGCCTTTAGGCGACGATATGCACAAGACATTGAATCACGATATACGAACGTTCGAATCTGACCTTATCAGAGCTGTCGATGCCTTATTACTTAATTGGCTCGCACTGTTCTATTTACCAATTCCCTTATACCATGGTGTGGCGCGATGGTTTTTCTTAATCCTACTATGTACAGGTTGTCGATTGTATTATAAGTAGTTCCATCAAACTTTCGTATGGAATCCAAATTTAAACTAAATGGTGAAATTAATCCAACAGGTTAAACCAAGTTGTGATTAAAATAAATCACTAACAGGTGAACTTAGAATATACAGCTGGTATTTAGCTGTTGCGAAAAACAAAAATCGTAAAGTGAAACTAAAACGTAAAATGTATCTGGAACGTAAAACCCTAGGGAGGAAGAAATGGGTAAGTATATTAGTTATTAACAGTTAAATTTTACCTTTAATAAAAAGGGTTTCCAGGTTCGTGGTTGCCTTCGATGAATTTTTATCCTCCGCAGAGATAACACGTAATGCATTCAAGCTTAAAAACACACCACATTTAAACACTCGATTAATAAGTGATTTGAGATTAATCCCTTTTTCAAATCAGGTAACTATAATATAGTTAATTACTTTCGAAATCACTTCTGTTAACACTTTTAGCTCTTATGCTAAGATGGCCGACCAGCAGATAAGAAGAATGGAATCACATTTGTCAAAATTCTTATCATAAAGATAAAATTTAAACATGCCATTTTCTGGTCAAATTTGAAGACTATAAAGATTCCTTTTTTTTTAACTATTAGAATAAATAAATTGTATTTTATTTGTACATTTTTTACATTTGTTCCCTTCCTCGCTAGATGGCAACTATTTACCAAAAATGCTTTTATATTTACCAACATTCATATTTACACTATTACAAATCTAATTAACTTACTATTTTAACTGTAACTACTTATGACACAAATATTAATTACTAAAAACAAATTACAACGTAATAAAAGGCGTCATGCTTTTTATTGCGATCTTTATATTCTTTCAATCTGCAATTCCACAAAACGGGACGATCGCCATATAAGTCAATTAGGAATATAACTTTTTCATTTGACCATTCATTTTTCAACAAAGTGTTTACATCGATATTTGGAAATCAACTGAGGCCGACGGAAACCTTTGCTGGCACGTCCCCACCTCACTTGCCACGAGGTTTCCTTTGAGTTAAACCGACACTAGTCTGGTTCGGATCGGTATGCCATCTGGCCTATTTTGACAAGTCCAACACAAACGTTCACATCTTTCGTCGCTTTGCCATTTGGCCTTGCCACTTGGCATATATCGGCATAGTGAGGACGCGTCTTTAGAGTACCGCGCTAACCAACTGCGCTATCGAGATTCAAGCCCCAATCGATGTAAATTTTGTCTTTATGAATGTAGAACTGATGTAAATTCTAAATATAATAAGATTACAATCAAATTACTTATATTAATGGAATGTGAGCCTGCAATATTATATATTATAATAAATTAATATTAGTCGAGTATATGCGAATCCTTGCGATATTGAAGATAATAATTTTTAATTACATATTTACTTTTGAACTTATTCGTTCATAACAAAACAAAACAAAGTTACAAATACTATTTTTTAAATTAAACCAAATCTCACATTTCTATGTTGTAAACTACTAAACCTAGTTTACTTATAATTATTACTGAGTCTCTATAGCTTTTTTCAAAATTATTAGGGCTTCTTCGTAACTTTCTTGCCATCTTTCTTCTTATCTATAAACTAAATTCCGTCAATTGCGCACCTTTGCCACCAAAATACAACTCCCACGAACCAAATTCACAACAATTCTCCTTCCCCTCAAGTCATTCCTATAAAAACGCCCGCAATACCGAATTCTTTCACTGCTTCTCGCTTGAGAAACTATCTGACTTGATACTCTCTTCTCTCTGAGAAAACCACATGCTCCTCTTATTATACCTGAATCGCACGCAAAGAAACACAACCAGTACACACTCCCCCGCCTCCCAGTGCAAACCTTGGAGACGACATACATACATTTTACACGCCGCTTCCTGACCATTTATCCAAAGAAGCGGAATCGCAGGTTTCAGAACCGTGTATTTTTGTAACTCCTTCTCTGCAAGCGTGAGTCAACTCAGGTAGAGCAGAATTCGATCCTAACCCGCCAACAGTGCAAAACCGCCCGTCCTAACTCACTAACTGACCCCGAACTCTCTATGTATAACCGCTCAGTTCGACCATGCTTCTAGGCGAAAGCCAAAGACGCTCCGCAAATCGTTCCATTCAACCTGTCTATTACACTCACTACACGTTTCAAACACAACATACCTGATTCATTCCATATAGATCAGAAGATCATTTTTATTTTTTCCTGTTATTTCATTGAGTTCTTGTTAATTATCATTATTATATAAAACCCACAATTCCATTTTCATTATTAAAACCAGCGTGAATACAATCAAAATTTATACACCTTAATAATAAATTTTGATTAGAGTTATAAAATTGGTGTTAAGACCATATTTGCTATTCAAATATAGTAAAGTTAATCAGACTAAACTTAAACGTTTTGGTCTTAATATGCACGTACGTTTTGGAGGAAAGCAGTTGACTGTCAAGAAAAGAATTTTTAACTACAGACTCAACCGTGCTAGAGTATAATAGTGAGTCAGTGGCGCCCCGATTTTAACATCCTAAAATTTTCCTTATCGAAAAGGACCGCACGCCCTCTCCGACTGCGATCTAGGAGCTAGCGGACAATTCATATCGCCCCATTCTTAGCATTGTTAAGCCTGCCTGTCTGTGGTTTGTGTCTCTTGTATAAGACAATATTGTACCGCCTTTAAATTAGAGTTAATGCTTAGAGGATTAGAAAAAAACATACGTAAAAGAGTGTTTATATTACGGTGTTCTCCCAGCGTTAGGGTGCCATTTTATGTAAAGTCCTTTCTTACAAGTTTTATATTTGCGGCGGCTAAACTGCAATCGGTCTTTAGATTAGAAACTAAAGAAGGGGGTGGGTTCGTCGGAAGATTTAAACTTTAGCTCTGCACTGTCCACATAAAATAATTATAGTAAAACGGTTTAATGGTATATTATTCTATTATATACAATTCTAACGTATTCACACTTAAACTAGGGTAATAACATTATGAACAACCAACATAAACATTAAATTAAGTAAAAATGAGAAAGACCAATGAAATTTTAATACTTAGACAGCGGCGTCGGGGCATCCACTAGGTTGGTGTGGAGAGTTAGGATGTCCTATTCCACTCACTTGGGAAGGCGGCTTAGTGTTGTCGAAGCCGTTTCTGTAAACAAATATTAATAACCCCTAGTTACACTCAATGAGGAACGTAATGTTTAAATGATTAATAACTTTACGTTTCATTAATTAATTGTGCTGGATACGGCCCTGTCTACAAAAGAGAAGAATAAATAAACAAACTACTGTTTAATTTAAAACGGGGGTTGCACGGATCTAGGTCACTATCCCGAGTTCACGTTCGTACGCATGACCATCGTTCACCGACCTTCTTGCTTGCTGCTTTAACTTTAGTAATTACTGGAAGACGGATAGGAGCGTATGCTTCGTGAAACAATTTACCTTCGCGATCTATTACGTTCGATAATAGTAATATTTTCAGAGGTTTAGTTTCGCATTGAAATTAGACTGGCCGGATGATACGTGTTGGGTTGTATAATTAATATAGTTGCGCGTTATCTTCTGGGATGTAATTTTATGGTGGTAATTTCTTTTTATGTCAAGGAAAGAAATCTCACGTAGAGGTAAGCGTAATTTGCCTAAGTGTATAATGCACAAAACGCGTATTTATTGAAGGCGTTTTTATACTTGCGGAATAAGCTGGTGGAAAACTTACTTGATTGCTTTCTTGAAACCCAATTACTAAGCGAGTGGTTATCGAGGTACGTTATTCTACAGGTCTTTGACGGATACTCTACGTTTAATTCGTTTGTGATTACGGGCACTTCGGTCTTTGCAAGTGTTGGGAATGTAAGTAAGAGTAAATGATGAGAGCTGCAGGGCTGTACAGTCCTACCTAGCTCCCGTCGTCAGTTGTATGGTAGAGGGTAGTGATCCAGGTGACTTCGGGCTGACCCGTCGAAACACCTTTTGTGTGTGTATGCTGTGTATGTACACCCGACTGCTTCGGGACTTGGCCCGTCGCGGCCTGATGGTTTTGTGTGTGTGTGTGTGTGTGTGTTATGCGTGTACACCCGACTGCTTCGGGACTTGGCCCGTTGCCGCCTGAGGATTTTGTGTGTGTTATGCGTGTACACCCGACTGCTTCGGGACTTGGCCCGTCGCCGCCTTAGGGTTTTGTGTGTGTTATGAATTACTCTACAGACTTACGTGTCGTCAATCACAAAGATCGAGGATAGCTATTTATTTACAAAAGGTTCGCGGTGCGCGTTTGCAAATACAGGGAGCTAAACTCGCGGCGGCTATCACTAGGTCTGCGGTGATTTACTTTAAAACAACCGTCACGTGCAGGTTTTCTGGAACAGGAGTTAGTCTAACGGACTAACTAATACAGGATTAGCAGAGTGTCGTCCGCGTACCCTACGATCGAGCATCCTTCCGGCAGTCGGGCTCTAAAAATTGTATCGTACAAGATCTTCCAGTATACCGGTCCCGTGCAGCTTCCCTGCGGGCATCCGCGTTCGACGTCTCTTTCTACGGCTATATCGATCAGATTGCGTGGCAGCTCGCGGCGTTGCATTTCCCATCCTATTGCGGGGATCCATGCGTTATCGAACGCTCCCTTGATGTCTAGCGACACTGCTACACAGTAATCGCCCCTCGCTTTTGCGCTTCTAATTTCCGTGATTGCAGTTTTAATTGCCGTGATGGTAGTTTTGCCCTCGCTGAATCCGTGCTGCATCGGGTGGAATCCGCCCTTTTGTTTTATCGCGTACTCGATTCTCGTCGCCAGGATTCTATCTAGGGCTTTCCCAATTACCGGTAGTAGACATATGGGGCGGTACGTTTTTGGATCGGTCCTGTCGTTCTTTCCGGGCTTCGGGATGAATCTTACGGTTTGAATTTTCCAGCACCTCGGGAATACCCCTCTATTGAGACAGACGTTGAATAGGTCGGTCCACGCTTCCGGTGCGCATTCGAGCGCTCTTAAGGCCGCGTCCGGTGTGATGCCGTCGTGGCCCGGTGCTTTTTTATTGCACATTCGTCGCAGTGCTCGTTTAATCTCGGCGAGTGTTACACTTCTGTCATTTTGTCCGCACATTCCGGTCTTGCGGTGCGATTTTCTGATGGCCCTGTGGATTTCCGAATCGTCGGTCGCGCTGTCTTTCGGAAAGAAAACCCCTAGTAGTTCCCTCGCGGTTTCCGAAGCCCCGACCGTCATCGTACCGTTATCCCTCTTTACCGTATTTAGTCCGTGCCTGCCGCCGTGGTTACCGCGGAGCACCCTGTACGCTGTTCCCCACGGGTCTTTCCCTGAATTTTGCGTGCAATATTCTTTCCACTTCTTCGTGCGCGTGTCTTCTATTAGGGCCTTGTACCGCGTTCTCGCTTCTCGGTATTCCCGTTGTCGTAGCTCCTGTCTACCCGGAATAGAGCTAACTTTTCGCGCCTTCCTCGCCAGTCTGTTGACCTCGACTCTCGAGGTGGTCAGTTCCGGCGTCCACCAGGGCACGCTCTTTCTGTAGCTCTTTTTGCGGGGCATGGACGCCTCGCATGCTACTCGTACCGCGTCGTTGATCGAAGCTGCGCACCCTTCCACGTCTTCGTCGCTTTCAATTTTCCCGATTAGCGCCGTGATCCCGCCGATTGCGTTTTTAAAGGCGTCATCGAACTTTTCCCAATCTGCCTTGCGGTTACAGAATCTGAGGGCGGCCCCTTCGTGCGATACTTCCCGTCCTACGCTTAGGTTCCACGTGATGAGCCTGTGATCTGATAGCGTTTCGTCCTGCGAGATTTCCCAATTCGCGAGCAAGTCGTACATGTTCGCGGTAGCTATGGTCACGTCTATGTGACTGTTGCCCCTGGGTCCCTGAAACGTGGGTTCGTCGCCCGTGTTTAATACTACCAAATTTCGCGTTTCTATCGTTTCCGCGATTGCCCGTCCCCTATCGTCCTCGACGTGTCCGCCCCAGAGCGGGGACTTCGCGTTTAAATCGCCGGCAATTATAATGCGCGCCCCGTCTCCTAGCACGTTTAAAACATTCGTTAATCTATGCACGAGGAAATCGTTGTCGTACGCGCTGCCTAGCGGTGGCAGATAGACCGATACGGCGTAAAACGTTAAATTTCCTCTCGCGGACCTAATCTCTATCGCCGTGACTAATTCGTCGGAAAGTTGTTCGATTAATGTCGATCCTAGCCGATCCCTGTGATGTAATATACAGCTTTTCGCGTTTCCTTCGTGCGTGCTAACGACTTCGTATTCGGCCGGGAATCCGATAATTTTCCCGTGCCACGTGTGCGGTTCTTGAACGAAGCAAATATCGATGTTTCCCGTTTTCATGTTTTTTACGACGTTGCTCGTGGCGCCCTTTCCCTTTCCTACGTTAATTTGCGCTAATCTCAACGGCTCGCGGTTATGTCGGTCGAATCCATCTAGATCTCTGTAAGGTTCAATGTCCATAATCGATTCCGTGTGTGATGCTGCGAATCATGGCATCCAAGCTTTCACAACGGCTATCGCATACTTCGTGATCCTCTGGGAACTTATGGTTCCGAGATCTGTTTACTCTGACGCATTGTATGCATTTCTCCGTTGGAGAGCTGCATTCCCTTCTCCGGTGTCCTCTTTCTCCGCAGCGGCCACACGTCGTCTCTCCTTCCCGGCAGTTCTTTGCTTGGTGTCCGGTTCCCCAGCAGTTGTAGCAATGTAAGACGGAGAAGTGATCTTCTACGGAAGAGCTGCTCCATCCCAGACACAGACTCTTTCCTACGATTTCCCTTCGCAGTTCCGGGTGTACTTCAAAGACTACGTCTACGTAGGGGTTTCTTCCTCTTCCGCCGAACCTGTACCTTTCCTTAATTTCTCCCTCGAATTTTTGGGTTCCTCCTCTACGTTCTACTAGCTCTCCGTTGTAGTCAGTTATCTTCCTTACTAGGGTAGCCTGGTCTAGATCTTTGTCCACCTTGCGCAGTAGAATCCTCGGATGTCCCTTTTTAATTTCTTTTCCGTGCAGCGTCCCGTTTGCGGAGTCTGAAATGACGCGCGTGAGCTTTAAGGCGTCCTCTTTTCCTTCGCAATCCACGACTACTCCTTGCCTTGTAGTCCTGACGTTTCTGATGGTTATTTTGCTCGCTGCCGGGTCTACCTTTTGCTTCAGCACCGTCTTAACCTGTTCCGGCGTTGCCTTGTCGTCCACCGACGTGATCCTGACGCTAAAAACCGCTTTATTCTGTATTCCGCGATTACCGTTCGCCCCCTGCGTTTCTGCTGACGATCCAGCCCTTACCGCGCTCGAGTAACTCATTCCCTGGGCTACGCGCGGCGTGCTTCCCTGGCTTGCGACCCTATTGGCGTTCGGAGCTTGCGTGGCGCTGAGGGTTTTTATCGCCGTCTCCTGCTTTTTGACGGTCGTTCTCAGCTCGTCTATCATTCCCAGTAGCTTTCCCATTTTCACGCCGATCATCGTGAGGTGGGCTCGGACTTGCCTCCTGCTGCTCACGGGGAACGACTTCGATCCGTCTTCGGGGATCAGGTGGGATACGTAGGTGCAGAGTGTGGTTATTTCCAGTTCCGCGATTTTCTCCGGCGTTAACGTTGCCGTATTGCCGGTGTCGGCGTCCAACCTGTCGGCGATATGGCCATTTACGAGTTCCTGGTCCTTCTTGCCGTTGCTTAACAATCGCAAGTTACGGTGCATCACGTCCTCGTCCCCGTCTATATCCGCATCCACCGGTGCCGCCTTCTCGGTTCCTCCGGTCTGCCCCTCCCTGGCCACTACGTTTCTTTCGCTTTCCCCGTCCTTTTGTGTATTTCCCGTGCTGCTGCTTTCCGCCTTTTCGCTGTTCTTGCTGGTTAGGCGCGTTTTCCGTTTTTCCACCAGCTGAAACCCTTCCTCGCTAGCGCTGCCGTCGGTCCCCGCGGTGTTCGACATCGCGTTTTATCGACCGAAAATAAAGTCGCTTTTATCGTTTATCGCTGACGGTGGCGGCGTGGGTACGCGATACGTATCCCACGCCGATTTCGCTTAATTATCTACAACTATGCGCTTTAAGAATTTTCCCCCTTTCAATAAATATAATCGAGTTAACTAAAATTTGAAACTAAATTTTACCCCCCGTAAGCTTTCCTATCTGCGGTTCATTTTTCGTTCGTTATAATGCGAGCAACAAAAACAGTATTTATTTAACTTGGAACCTGTGTAAAACTGTTCAATTTACTATGTGTCTTGGTTAATCTTGAAGAGGAAAGGTGATTAATTTGTTTAATGTGCGATTTATACGTATATTTAAGATATATTATAAAAGGTTTTTACGATTTCGAAAAGGGAGCGGTAAATATTTAGCTTATCCCGTGGTTTCTATTCCATTTACTTTGTATCTAATTTGCTCTTAACAGGTATTATTGATCACAAACGAAATAAATTATTATTTAGCTTAGTACTATGGAAATCTATTCAATTTGCTGTTTGGAATGTATAATTTGTTATTAATATTAAGGAATGTTCTTAATTGATTTGGTTTTGTTTTGCTATTTAAATTTCTATTGTTATAATTTAATTTACTGATTACTGATTTGTCTGGTTTTTCCTGTTTTATTGTTTGAAAATAAATAAGGTGCTATGAAAGAATGTGTACCTTTGTGCAGCTAAATTTTTCTATAAATGGAAAAGTTTCTTATTTTAAAAGCGGATATGTGAAAATTTATGAAATCTATTCAATTTATAATTTCGAACTATAAAGCTACTTGAATTATTTTATCTAATTGAACAAATTTCCCTTTATAGAACCCAAACTATAATCAGATTGCTAGAATGTGAAATATGTATTTTATTGTAAACCAAATTACTTTAAATTGTTATTTCTTGTTTCTATTGAAAATGAATGTTGAAATAAAAGTAAATAATTCTATTATTAAGGTTAGATTGAATTAAAATTTGTTCAATTTATAATTCCTACTATAAAATTACTTGAATTATTTTATTTAATGTGAAATATGTATTGTTTTGTAAACTAAATTACTTTAAATTATTATTTCTTGGTTCTATTGAAAATGAATGTTGAAATAAAAGTAAATAATTCTATTATTATATCTCTATTTTAATACTCTAGAAACGCGCGCTCTTTCTTTTTATTTACGTTTTTTATTTACGAAAAAATGAGTGGAAACCTAACTAAATCTCAACTAATATTACAATTTACGTGTTTTCACATGCAAAAAATGCAAAAGATGCCCTTTCCAGAAATCAAACAATGCAAAACTTACTCCGATAAATGCAGAATTTGCACAAGTAATCCTTACTGCTTGGCCACTTTTGCACTTTATTTTTAAAAACACAGTCACAATTTATTAAATAACAGTCACAATTCGTTAATAATTTACAAATCCGGTTAATTAAGTCAATTCACAAAACTTTCGCCTCGAACGCGGGAGCGCTTGCTAAACACGTCCGATCGGAACGAGAGCTGAACACGAAGTCAGTCCCTCACGACAATTCAATTTCAATTCAATATATATTTATTTGCCCATAATCGATATTTTACAAATAGTATTTTATCGACATTCCTCCAGGTGTACAATCAACGCCCTGTAGAAATGCTTACATTCCCGTGTCATTAACAATGCACCTTAATTAGGGTAGGGAAGAGGCTCGCCGAGCTCCGGGGTAGTGTGAAACCCTGTGCAAGAAATCCTGAGTCAAATAAAACACGCTGCTCCTTGCCTCCTCCTCGTGTTACCTATATTAAGATGTTGGAGTCGTCGCCGAGCGGCGGCTCCTCATCTGTACTCGGCTATTCCTCTCCTTTAATTAAGACACCGCAGGTGCCTGTGTAAGCATTCCGTACCCGCCCTTATTATCTAAGATGCCCATCGCATCTGTCGTAAGCTAATTCTACGCCCGTTCCTACGTTCTTATTTTAACTAAGACCACCGGTAGTCCGCCATTCCTGCGCCACCTGTTCCTAATTAAATTTATTTTAAACCTGCGCAGATGCAGGGACGCGGCTGCCCGCGTCCCGCCCTATTTGTTTGTTCCTTACCTAGGTGTCACATGACACCTGTACGCGGTCTAACACCGCGCCCTTTCCCTAATTTCTTAATTAGGACGCTATTTGCGAGCGGCGGCTATTCCGACGCCCCGTTCCTATTTTAAAACTATCTTGATTCTAAGAATCTTGGGTTTCCGGACGGTCGACCCAATCATCTGATCCGTGCCCACTTTTAAATTAATGTTAGTTCATTCTAAGTAAGCCGCCCTTGTTCCACGTAGTGTTAGCACGCGAGCGCAACTCGCGTCCATTTCACGCTTATTCTACTTTTCCTTCCCCAGAGTTGGAGCGGGAAGAAAATTGTGACGGTGAAGCCTTCGCCCGTTTTAGTTACTTAATTAAAACTACTTAACTAGGATACCCTGATTTCGCCGAAACTAGAAAATCGGTATCAACACGAGCCACGCCCGTGTTGTTTACGCTAACTAAACACCGTCCTTTCGGTGGCAGGCGGCGAAAGGGTGCCTGCGCACGACTGGTGTCGTACCCGTTCCGTCCCGATTCCGCCGCTCGGGAACCGAGAACGGCGGCATCGCACGAGTGAAGCCCGTGGAAGGTTAGGCTGATTTACGCCGGCTACAGTCGGCGGCCGCAACTCCTGTACGCGAGTGAGGCCCGCGCCCTCGAGATACCTCTGGGTCCGCGTTCGCCGGATACAGTCGGGACCGGTCCCTGTGTGAGGGCCCGCACCCATACGCATAAGGTACGCGTTTCCGGCGACGGAGCTTATCGTCTCCGTCGCCGGAAAGGACGCCGCCTGTACGCGAGTGAAGCTCGCGCCCTGACGTTACTTATCTAAGTCGACGCTTTCCCGAAGGAAAGCGTCGACTGTAGTGAAGCTTGCGTCCGGTCAAACCTACTCAAGATAGCACTTTTCCGTCATTTCCGCAGGATAAACACTGTCACGCGGTCAAGCACTAGCACTTAACAGTCGCCCCACGTCGCTGACTCCGTGGCTGCTCCGGTGGTCCTTATTCGCTACTCCTTCCCGTCGATTCGCTGCCCTCGGAAGGTCGGCGACGTCCAATAAAAAACTTGGCAACTTCCACTTGACCCGAAACGATGCCGTGGATGGACCTTCGTTCGCCCGTCGTTTCCTTTACGAGCGACATCCGGTTGACGCAAGGTCCGCACCGACCTGCGGCTTCTTCCACCCCGCATCCCACCCACGGCAACCATTCGCAAGACCTTTACGTGGTTATCGGGGATCCGTTTCTTCCGCCTCTCTTCCGAGGGGGCCTACTCTAACACCGGAACGTAATTTAGATCCGGTGGTCCTTAACGTAGTTTGCGCGCGACACTAGGAAACTTGATGCCGCACGCGCGCCCGCCACTGTCAAATCCGGTTTATATTGTCCCAATCGGTATAAAGTCATAATCGGTGATGTGTCACAATAGGTAAAAGACGCGATTTTAGTAATAACGACCCGGATTACACTACTCGCGCAACGTTCGGTTTAAGTCTCTGCACTTGTTTCGCGAATTTAGATAGTTCCGTCCACCATTCCCGTTCGCCCGCCATCGCCGTGATTTCCTCCCACGGGGCCACCGTAGGCCCGCGCCGACCAGTCTCGCGTCCGCCAACCTTCTAGCGCCTTCCTCGATCTCCAATCGAAAATTATTGACCGGAGTCTTCGGTGGCGTGCCCGCACGCACACCGTTCGTCTTCGGTCTTCCCGAATCTTTTAGGTAACTTCCGGTTCCGCCGTGCCCGTTACGAGCTGGACTGTAAAGGGGTCCAACTCGGGTGCAGTAAATATCCTCTGTGCGACGTCCGGTAGAAACCTGAAGGTTAAGCGGCCGGTCCGCGCCGGTCCATCTTCCTGCCATCTCTCCATTGTCCTTTTCGACAATAACCTCTTCACCGTGGTCATCGGAATCTTGGCGTAGGCGATCCGCGCGTTGTCGTCCTCGCAGCTTCCTTTGCGAGCCGGTCTGCCCTCGTTTCCGGGTTTCCGGCGTGCCTTCACCCAATGAGCTTGACGGCCGACACCGCCGCTACCCGACGTAACAGCCGCCAGGCCTCCGCCACGAGTTCGGTAGGCCTGGCGACGTTTGTCAGAGCGAGCAGTGCGGCTTTGCTTCCGACAAGATGGATATTTCCGGAACGTCTCGAAGATGTTCCAGCGCGTATCTAGGGCCTCGACGATCGCGACCAGCTCGCCCTGGAAGTTGCTGCAACCCTCGTCGAGCCTCGCCCGCCGCTGGCTATTTCCTCCCGTCTCGGTATATTACGTACGCCGCTCCGTCCCCCTTCCGATGCCGAGCCGTCCGTGTAGCACCTGACGTCGGCCGCCCCTCCTCTCCGATTGAAAGGCGGAAGATGAAGCCACGTCGGCCGGATGCCCCAGTTCGCCGGCGTCGACCCTCGTTTCGGCCGTTCTGTTTACGTACCCAGCTCGTCGAGTACTCTCCCGCTTGCCCTTCCGCCTCTTCGGGCCGCTGCACGGTCGCGTTCGTCCTGTAACAAAAATCAATCGGCAATAACGTGCTTAAGACTAGCACGGCTTCGGTCGAAACCGTTCTTACGCCCGGCCGTCTTGACGG
The DNA here is from genome assembly GCA_036346205.1 of Vesta saturnalis. Lineage (NCBI taxonomy): Eukaryota > Metazoa > Arthropoda > Insecta > Coleoptera > Lampyridae > Vesta > Vesta saturnalis. The sequence goes on along the minus strand of JARFJB010000306.1, from coordinate 100,173 downwards.
CCATCGTTTCGTGCGCTTAAAAGTTTATTCGCTCTTGACGCCTAGTCTTTCACCCCGCTCGTATAATACGGCCGGCTGTATCGCGCCTTCGTATATGGTTTTAAGTGCCGCTCCCTTGATGCCCCAGGTTAATTTCGCGGCCGCGCCTATCTTGTTCCCTATTTGTTTACCTTTGCGCTCGCGTATTTAACGTGTTCTTTCCAGTTTAACCTGTTATCTATCAGGACGCCTAGATATTTGATAAACTCTTTGCAGCGAATTCTTTCGTTACCCAACCTGAACGACGGTTTCTGCTGGTTTACGTGTTTACCGTAAAATACCCTTCCGACTTACCCCGTTAAATTCGAGTTTAAACTCGCGCCCCACGCGATTAACGTTTCGAGTGCAGATTCGTTACGCTTTTTAACCGTTTATATTGGGCGGCCGTTGAGATCAATAACGTGTCGTCGGCGTATCCTATTATGCTGCATCCCGGTGGCAGCGGCTCTGAATATGGTATCGTATATGATTTTCCAATATACCGGCCCGGTACAGCTTCCTGTGGACATCCGCGTTCTACTCGTCTTCGCAACCTCGTTGGTCAGTTGCACCTGCGCCGTCCTGTCCTTGAAGTAGCTTCCGGCGATCTTGATTAAATTCCGGGGTAGTAAGTCTCTGCATCTCCCATCCTATCGCCGGCACCCAGGCGCTATCGAAAGCACCTCGGATGTCGAGCGATATGACGGCGCAGTAGTCCCCTCGCCTTGGCCGCTTTAACTTCCCGGACTGCTTTCCTTATCGCATCTACGGTGGTCTTTCCCGAGCTGAAGGCCGAATTGATTGGGGTTAAATCCTCCCGCGGCTTTAACGTGATGTTCGATACGCGTGGCTATTATTCTGTCCAGGGCTTTTCCTATGACCGGAAGTAAACTTATCGGCCGGTACGTTTTCGGGTCCGTGGCGTCGCTTCCCGCTTTCGGTATAAATCGCATGGTTTGTAATTTCCAGCATGCCGGAAATACTCCTTCTAGACACGCGTCGAAGATCTTGACCAGACATCCGGCGTCGCGTCCAGCGCTTTTAACGCCGCGTCCGGTGTGATCCGTCGTGTCCCGGTGCTTTCTTGTCGCTCATGCGTTTTAACGCTTTAATTTCCTCTGCGGTGATCTTCGGTCGTCCGGTCCCACATTCCCGGGTCTCGTGTGCCTTCCTTATGGCCCGGTGAACCGGCTCGTCGCTATTGCGGTCGTCCGTCGGAAAGAACGTTTCCAATAGCGTCTCCGCGGTTTCTAACGCACCCGTCGTCATCGACCCGTCTTCCCGCCTGACCGTAGTTAGCCGCGTCTTCCCGTCTGCTTACCCTTAGTATCCTGTAGCCGTTCCCCAGGGTCTTTCCGGAGTTTTGTGCGCAGTACTCTTTCCACTTCCGCGTGCGTGTCTCCTCTATCGTTTGTTTGTACCTCGCTCTTACCTCGCGGTATTCCCGTATCCTTGCTTCTCGTCTTTCCGGAATCGTAGTGTGGCGTTTCGATTTCCGGCCAGCTGGTTGACTTCCCTTCTCAGAGTTGTCAGTTCCGGCGTCCACCACGGCACGCTTTTCTGTAGCTCTTTTGCGAGGCATCGAGGCCTCGCACGCTACCCTTACGGCTTCGTTTAGTTTAGCTGCGCCCTCCAGGGCATCGTCACTTCGATTTGGTTTGCCGCCCCGCTATGTCGCCTATTTCCGCTCGATATACGCGGTCGAATCTTCCCACCTTGCCTTGCCGTTACAATACCTCACGGTTAGACCTTCGTCGTTCGCTTCCTCGTCGATTTCCAGCATCCACGTGATTAATTTGTGGTCGGACAGCGTTTCTATTTCGTTACGTTCCATTCGCGCGACGCGTTGTACATCTCGACCGTTCCGAACGTGGCGTCTACGTGACTCGTTCCTCTGGGGCCTTCGAACGTCGGTCCCTCGTTGTCGTTAAAAGATATCAAATTCCGAGTTTCGATTATATCGCAAATCGCGGCGCCCTCGCGTTTTCTTCGGCGCCCCCACAACGGTGATTTCGCGTTAAAGTCTCCCGCAAAACCGCAAGTTTCCCGTTTAGCGCGCGTAACCCGATCGAATTTAGCCACGAGCTCGTCGTCGTCGTAAGCACTTCCGGTCGGCGGTAAAAGACCGACACGGCGTAAAAGTGAGGTTCCGACGACGGATTTTATCTCGCACGTGGTGATTAGTTCGTCCGATAGCTGTCCGACTAGTGTCGACGATAACCCCTGTCTGTGGTGTATGATGCAACTCTTGGTCCCCTCGTTTGTTCCGCTGGTACCTCGTACTCCGCCGGAAACCCTATTATTTTTCCGCGGTACACGTGTGGTTCCTGTACGAAGCAGATGTCGATGTCCTCGTTTTTAAAGTTTTACGAGATTACTCGTCGCCCCTTTACCCCTTCCCGCGTTTAATTGCGCTAGTCTCAACGGCCGCCTTCCGTGGCTCCGGTCGTTACTTTTTGGTTTTAATGTCCATAATCGGTCTTTAGCGAAATTCCTCGTTTTATTGACGCGTGACTTCCGCAATTGAAGTCTAGTACTTCGTGGCGTTCGTCGAAACCTCGCGGGCGCTTCGTCGTTCGCCCGTACACATTGAACGCACCTTATCCTTTGCGATCGACATTCCTGGCCCTGTGCCCTACTTCCGCGCATCTTCCGCAATATTCTTTGTTTGCGCAGTTTCTGGCCTGATGACCTATGCCCCAGCATTTGTAACAGTGTAGGACCGAAAGATGGTCCTCCACCGTCACGCTACTCCATCCTAAACACACCTCCTTTCCTACAATTTCTTTCTAAGTTCGGGGTGGACCTCAAAACTACATCCGCGTAAGGGTTGCGTCCTCTGCCGCCTAACCTAAACCCTCTTTAATTTCTCCCTTAAACCTATCTTCGCCTCCTCTTTTCCGTACCAGATCCCCGTTAAAACTTACTATCTTCCCTATAATTTGGTCTGCCGTTATTTCCTGTCGACCTTTCTAAACAGTACGCGCGGATGGCCTTTCTTGATTTCTCTTCCTGTAGAGTTCCGTTTCCTGAACCCGCGTGTTAACTTCTCCGCGTCCCTTTCCTGCACAATCTACGATTATACCCTGTCTCGGTGTCGTATCTTTTAACGGCTATATTTTCCGGATTTACTTTTTCCTCAATATTTTCCCTACTTCCTCCGGCGTGGTCTTCTCGTTAACCGCCATCACGCTGACACTAAATGCGTTTCTGCTAACGGGTGGCGCAATATCGGTTATGTTAGGGGGACCCGCGCGAACCAGTTCCGCGTAGCTGATACCCGGCGTTGTACCTGTTGTGGCGCGCGACCTAATTTCACGACTAGCACCCTGCGACGCTTGTTTTTGTTCCCTTATTAATTTAATTTCCCGTCCTTTTCTTATTTTCCGCTCTTAGTTCGTTGATTATTCCAATAATCTTCCCATTTTACCCCGACCATTGTTAAATGGCGCGTACTTGTTCTATGGCTCACCGGAAATGACTTAGAGCCGTCTTCCGGAATTAAAAACGACGCATACGTACATAGTGTAGTGATTTCGTTTTCCAGGATCTTTTCTTGGCTGGGGCATGACGTGTCACCGGTATCCTGGTCTAGCTTGTCCGTAATGCGGCAATTTACCATTTCCTCCCCTTATTCCGTCGCGTAACATTCCTGCGTTCCGCTCCGTTCTGTCTCGCTTTCCGGATCCGAATCGCGCGGTATTACCCTGGTCTGCCTTTTCCTGGTTCCCGTATTTTCCCTGTTTTCAATATCCCGCCCCTGACTGGATTTACTCGCCAGCCTCGTGTTCCGCCGTTCCACCCGCTTAAAGCCCTCGTCGTCCTCTAAAAGACCCGCGGCCTCGGTAGGCATTTTTCACGGTAATTATATATTCGCCCCGAAAGATTATTTTAAAAAATGGTTATGGCGGGGGTACGCTATACGTATCCCACGCCGGTTTTGCTTAATTAAAACTACTATGCGTGCCAAATATTGTTCCTCAATAAACACACACAGTATAATCTAGAAATTTACAGTCTAAATATAAAGTGATTGATTTATTTAATTTAATCTGTTATTTCATGTATATGAATTTTATTCCTAAAATCTTAGATCACGAAAAACAGTGAATATTCAACTTAAAATCTGTGTAACCTGTCCAATTTATGAATTTGTTGTTATTAAAATTTTATTGCAAACAAAATATAAAGAGAAATTTAAAACTATGAAAATCTGCTTAATTTATTGTTTGAAATGTAAAAGATTAGTATCAAGGAATGCACTTAATTTACTTGGTTTTCCTGTCGGGTTTAATTTATTTTTAAATTCCTATTGTTCAAATCTGCAATTTACGATTACCTAATTTACCTGGCTTTTCCTGTTCTATTGTTTGAAATAAAATGAGGTACTTAAGTGAAAATGTGGATTTTGATGAGCTAAATGTTTTAAATAGAAAGAATTCCTTGTTTTAAAATAAATATATTAAAAATGCACTGAAGGGTTACTACTTATTTAACTTAAAGGAATGCAAATTTGTTAAATTTAATGAATCTATTTATAATTTACAACTAAAATCTGATTGATTAATTTAATTTAATTAATTACTTTATTTTCTGTATGGAATTTATTAAATTTTTCTACAATAGGAATGTTAAAGCTAAATAATTCTAATTATTTAGGTTAAACTGATAAGAATCTTGGTATTTACTGATGTAATTTGCTATAGGAAATTTTTCTATTGATTTATTTCTATTAATTTAGAATATATTTAGACCTATTCTATTAAATTGAATTTTTACCTTTACTAAAACTATGTGATTTACTATTAAATGACGTTTAAAATAACAGTATACAACGACGGCCCTGTTCAGAAGTCAGAAAAACAGAAGTTCGAACTTACCGATTTCTTCGAAATCAAAATTCTCCTCGTATTCCGTGCTGTTTGGCCCTATTGCACTTTTTTTAAAACACAGTCACTTTTATTAAATAACAGTCACAATTCGTTAATAATTTACAAATCCGGTTTTAAAATTGACAAATCACAAAACTTTCACCTCGAACGCGGGAGCTTGCAAACACGTCCGATCGGCGAGAGTCGAACGAATAGTCCTCACGACAATTCAATTTCAATTCAATTCAATATATTTATTTTCCCATAATCGATATTTTACAAGTATTTTTATCGACATTCCTCCAGGTGTCCAATCAACGCCCTGTAGAAATGCTTACATTCCTAATTCAACAATTGCTCCTTAACTAGGGTAGGGAAGAGGCTCGCCGAGCTCCGGGTAGTGTGAAACCCTGTGCAAGCAATCCTGAATCAAATAAAGAACACGCTGCTCCGCTTGCCTCCTCCCTCGTGTTACCTATATTAAGATGTTGGAGTCGTCGCCGAGGCGGCGGCTCCTCATCTGTACTCGGCTATTCCTCGTCCTGTAATTAAGGACACCTCAGGTGCCTGTGTACGGGCTATTCCCGACCCGCCTAAATCGTATTTCTAAGATGCGGCAATCGCATCTGTGCGTAAGCTAATCCTACGCCCGTTCCTACCTTCTTATCTTTAACTAAGCTACCTAGTGGCAGCTGTCCGCCGGTTAATTCCTGCGGCCGCCTATTCCTAATTTAAAATTTATTTAAACCTGCGCAGATGCAGGTTGTGACGCGGGCTGCCCGCTCCCGCCCTTTGTTCCTTATCTAAAGGTGTCACATGACACCTGTACGCGGCTAACACCGCGCCCTTTCCCTAATTTCTTAATTAAGACGCTATGGGTCCGAGCGGCGGCTATTCCGACGCCCCGTGCCTATTTCTTAAAACTACCTTAGATTTTAAGAATCTGGGTTTCCGGACGCAGCCGTGCATCATCTGTGCACGAGTGATGCCGTGCCCTATTTAAATTAATATTAAGTTCTATTCTAAGTAAGTCGCCCTTGTTCCACGTAGTGGTGGCCTGTACGAGCGCAACTCGCGTCCATTTATCTTATTCTATTTAAAACTTCCTTCTCCCCAGAGTTGGAGCGGGGAAAGAAAATTTGTGCGACGGTGAAGCCTTCGCCCGTTTTAGTTACTTAATCTACGTTCTTAAAACTACTTAACTAGGATACCCCCGATTTCGCCGAAACTAGAAAATCGAAGGATCATACACGAGCCACGCCCGTGTTCGTTACGCTAACTAAGAACACCGTCCTTTCGGTGGCAGGCGTCGAAAGGAAGGTGCCTGACGACTGGTGTCGTACCCGTTCCGTACTCCTAAGATGCCGCCGCTCTCGGTGAACCGAGAACGGCGGCATCTGTCACGAGTGAAGCCCGTGCCCGGAAGGCTACCGCTAAGGATTTGCGTACGCCGGCTACAGTCGGCGGCCGCAACTCCTGTGCGCGAGTGAGGCCCGCGCCCTCGAGAGATACCTAAGGGTCCGCGTTCGCCGGATACAGTCGGCGACCGGGTCCCTGTGTGCGAGTGAGGCCCGCACCCATACATGCATAAGGTACGCGCCCTTTCCGACGACGGAGCTTATCGTCTCCGTCGCCGGAAAGGACGCCGCCTGTACGCGAGTGAAGCCCGCGCCCTCGACGCTACTTATCTAAGTCGACGTTTCCCGAAGGAAATGCGTCGACTGTACGCAAGTGAAGCTTGCGTCCGGTCAAACCTACTCAAGCACTAGCACTTTTCCGTCATTTACGCAGGATAAACACTGTCACTCGCGGTCACTAGCACTAGCACTTTCACTAACACCGTCGCCCCACGTCGCTCCGACTCCGTGGCTGCTCCGGTGGTCCTTATCCGCTACTCCTTCCCTCGATTCGTGCCCTCGGAAGATCGGCGACGTCCAATAAAAACTTGGCAACTTCCACTTGACCCGAAACGATGCCGTGGATGGACCTTCGTTCGCCCGTCGTTTCCTTACGAGCGACATCCGGTTGACGCAAGGTCCGCACCGACCTGCGGCTTCTTCCGCCCCGCATCCCACCCACGGCAACCATTCGCAAGACCTTTACGTGGTTATCGGGGATCCGTTTCTTCCGCCTCTCTTCCGAGGGGCCTACCTAACACCGGAACGTAATTTAGATCCGGTGGTCCTTAAATAGTTTGCGCGCGACACTAGGAAACTTGATGCCGCACGCGCGCCCGCCACTGTCAAATCCGGTTTATATAGTCCCAATCGGTAATAAAGTCATAATCGGTAATGTGTCACATTAGGTAAAAGACGCGATTTTAGCAATAACGACCCGGATTACACTACTCGCGCAACGTTCGGTTTAAGTCTCTGCACTTGTTTCGCGAATTTGATAGTTCCGCCCACCATTCCCGTTCGCCCGCCATCGCCGTGATTTCCTCCCACGTTTGTGGCCACCGTAGGCCCGCGCCGACCAGTCTCGCATCCGCCAACCTTCTAGCGCCTTCCTCGATCTCGCAATCGAAAATATTGACCGAGTCTTCGGTGGCGTGCCCGCACGCCACCGTCGTCTTCGGTCTTCCCGAATCTTTTAGGTAACTTCCGGTTCCGCCGTGCCCCGTTACGAGCTGGACTGTAAAGGGGTCCAACTCGGTGCAGTAAATATCCTCTGTGCGACGTCCGGTAGAAACCTGAAGGTTAAGCGGCCGGTCGCCGCGCCGGTCCATCTTCCTGCCATCTTTCCATTGTCCTGTTTAACAGTAACCTCTTTACCGTGGTCATCGGAATCTTGGCGTAGGCGATCCGCGCGTTGTCGTCCCTGCGCTTCCTTTGCGAGCCGGTCTGCCCTTTCGTTTCCGGGTTTCCGGCGTGTGCCTTCACCCAGTGTAGCTTGACGGTCCGCACCGCCGCTACCCGACGTAACAGTCGCCAGGCCTCCGCCACGAGTTCGGTAGGCCTAGAGACGTTTGTCAGAGCGAGCAGTGCGGCTTTGCTGTCCGACAAGATGGAATTTCCGGGACTTCGCAGATGTCCGGCGCGTACCTAGGGCTTCGACGATTGCGACCAGCTCGCCCTGGAAGTTGCTGCATCCTCGTCCAGCCTTACTCCGCCGCTGGCTATTTCCTCCCCTCGGTATATTACGTACGCCGCTCCCGTCCCCTTCCGATGCCGAGCCGTCCGTGTAGCACCTGACGTCGGCCGCTCCCTCCTCTCCGATGTAGAAGTCGGAGGATGAAGCCACGTCGGCCGGATGCCCCAGTTCGTCGGCGCCGACCCTCGTTTCGACCGTTCTGTTCGCGTATCCCAGTCCGTCGAGTACTCTCCGCTTGCCCTTCCGCCTCTTCGGGCCGCTGCACGTCTCTTTCGTCCTGTAACAAAAATCTAGCGGCAATAACGTGCTTAAGACTAGTGCTGCTTCGGTTGATACCGTCCTATACGCCCGGGCCGTCTTGACGGCCATCGTTCGTTGCGCGCTTAAAAGTTTGTTTCGTTCCTTTACGCATAGTCTTTCCCCCAAATTTCTGCCCGTATAATGCCGGCTGTATCGCGCCTTCTATATAGTTTTAGTGCCGCTCCTTGATTCCCCAGGTTAATTTCGCGGCCGCGCCTATTTTATTCCCTATCTGTTTTCCCTTTGCGCTCGCGTATTTAAGTGTTCTTTCCAGTTTAACCTGTTATCTATCAGGACGCCTAAATATTTAATAAACTCTTGCAGCGAATTCTTTCGTTACCCAACCTAAACGATGGTTTCTGCTGGTTTACGTGTTTCCGTAAAATACCCCTTCCGACTTATTCGCGTTAAATTCAAGTTTAAATTCATGTCCCCACGCGATTAACCTTTCGAGTGCAGTATTTGTTACGCTTTTTAACCGTTTATATTGGGTGGCCGTTGAGATCAGTAACGTGTCGTCGGCATATCCTATTAGGCTGCATCCTGATGCCAGCCTGGCTCTGAATATGGTGTCGTACACGATCTTCCAATATACCGGCCCGGTACAGCTTCCCTGTGGACATCCGCGTTCTACCCGCCTCCTCGCAACCTCGTTGGTCAGTTGCACCTGCGCCGTCCTGTCCTTGAAGTAGCTTCCGGCGATCTTGGTTAAATTCCGGGGTAGACGGAGTCTCTGCGTCTCCCATGCTATCGCCGGCACCGAAGCGCTGTTGAAAGGGCCCCGGATGTCGGGCGATATGACGGCGCAGTAATCCCCCCTCGCTTTAACTTCCCGGACTGCCTTCCTTATCGCGTCTACGGTGGTCTTTCCCGGCTGAATCCGAATTGAGGGTTAAATCCTCCCGCGGTTTTACGTGGTGTTCTATACGCGTCGCTATTATTCTGTCCAGGGCTTTTCCTATGACCGGAAGTAAACTTATCGGCCGGTAGGTTTTCGGGTCCGTGGCGTCGCTTCTTCCCGCTTTCGGAATGAATCGCATCGTTTGTAATTTCCAGCATGCCGGAAATATTCCCCTGTCTAAACACGAGTTGAAAATCTTCGACCAGACATCCGGCGTAGCGTCCAGCGCTTTTAACGCCGCGTCCGGTGTGATCCCGTCGTGTCCCGGTGCTTCTTTGGTGCTCATGCGTTTCAATACTTTGCGGATTTCCTCCGGTGATGCTTCGGTCGTCCGGTCCGCACATTCCCGGTGTTTCGTGCGCCTTCCTTATTGCCCGGTGAACCGGCTTCGTCGCTATTGCGGTCGTCCGTCGGAAAGAACGTTTCCAATAGCGTCTCCGCGGTTTCTAGAGCGCCTGTCGTCATGACCCGTCTTCCCGCCTAACGTAGTTAGGCCGCGTCTTCCCGTTTGTTTACCCTTAGGATCCTATACGCCGTTCCCCAGGGTCCTTTCCGGAGTTTTGTGCGCAGTACTCTTTCCACTTTCGCGTGCGTGTTTCTTCTATCGTTCGTTTATACCTTGCTCTTATCTCGCGAAATTCCCGTATCCTTTCTTCTTGTCTTCCGGATCGTAGTGTGTCGTCTCGATTTACCTAGCCGGTAACTTCCCTTCTCAGGGTTGTCAGTTCCGGCGTCCACCACGGCACGCTTTTCCTGTAGCTCTTTTGCGAGGCATCGAAACCTCGCACGCTACCCTTACGGCTTCGTTTAATTTAGCTGCGCACCTCCAGGGAATCGTCACTGTCGATTTGAGTTGCTATTTCCCTATTCGCCTATTTCCGCTCGATATACGCGGTCGAACTCTTCCCACTTCGCCTTACCGTTACAGTACCTCACGGTTTGACCTTCGTCGCTCGTTTTCGTCGGTTTCCATGATCCACGTGATTAATTTGTGGTCGGACAGCGTTTCTACTTCCGTTACGTTCCATTCGCGCGACGCGTTATACATTTCTACCGTTCCGAACGTGGCGTCTACGTAACTCGTTCCTCTGGGACCTTCGAACGTCGGTCTCACGTTGTCGTTATACGATATTAAATTCCAATTTCGATTATGTCACAAATCGCCTCGCCCTCGCGTCTTCTTCGGCCCCACAGCGGTGATTTCGCGTTAAAGTCTCCCGCAAAATCGTGAGTTTTCCGTTTAGCGCGCGCGTAACCCGATCGAATTTAGCCACGAGCTCGTCGCCGTCGTATGCGCTTCCGTCGGCGGTAAGTAAACCGACACGGCGTAAAAGTAAGATTTCCGGCGACGGATTTTATTTCGCACGTGGTGATTAGTTCGTCCGATAGCTGTCCGACTAACGTCGACGATAACCCCTGTCGGTGATGTACGATGCAACTCTTCGCCCCTCGTTGGTTCCGCTGGTTACCTCGTACTCCGTTGGGAATCCTATTATTTTTCCGCGGTACACGTGTGGTTCCTGTACGAAGCAGGTGTCGATATCCTCGTTTTTAGGGTTTTACTAGGTTACTAGTCGCCCTTTACCCCTGCCCGCGTTTAATTGCGCTAGTCTCAACGGCCGCCTTACGTGCGCTCCGGTCGTTACTTTATTGTTTTAGCGTCCATAATCGGTCTTTAGGGTGATATCGCTTTAACGCCGCGTGACTTCCGCATTCAAAGTCCAGCACCGCGTGGCGTTCGTCAAACCTTTCGCGGCGACCTTCGTTTGCCCGCATACATTGGACACATCTAGTCCTCTGCGAGCGACATTCCCTAGCCCTGTGCCCTACTTCCGCGCATCTTCCGCAAAATTTATCCCTACAGTTTCTAGCCTGATGCCCTGTTCCCCAGCAATTATAACAGTGCAGGACCGAAAGATGGTCCTCCACCGTCACGCTGCTCCATCCCAAACACACCTCTTTCCCTACAATCTCTTTACGGAGCTCAGGGTGAACTTCAAAGATCACGTCTGCGTAGGGTTGCGCCCTCTACCGCCTAACCTAAACCTTTCCTTAATTTCCTCTTTAAATCTATCTACCTCCTTTTAGCTACCAAGTCCCCGTTGAATTTTGTTATTTTGTCTATTATTTGGTCCGCCGTTATTTCCCTGTCTACCTTTCTGAAAAGTACACGGGTGTCCTTTCTTGATTTCACGCCCCTGTAAGGATCCGGTCTTGGATCGCTCGCGTAAGCTTTTCCGCGTCCCCTTTCCTACGCAATCTACAATTACCCTTGTCTCGTCTGCCGTACCTTTTTAATCGCTATATTTTCCGCCGCGGGTTAACCTTTCTTTTAACATTTTCCCTACTTCCTCCGGCGTGGTTCCTCGTTAATTGCCATCACGCTAACGCTAAACGCGTTCCTGTTAACGGTGGCGCAATTTCCGTTCTATTCGAAGGCCCGCGCGAACCAATTCCGCGTAAGTAAGACCCTCCGCTGCTCGGTGTAGCACGCGACCCATTTCCTGTCTTGACGCTTGTTTTTCCTCCCTGATAGATTTAATTTCGCGATCCTTTTGCCTACCGCCGTTCTTAATTCGTCGATAATCCCTAGCAATTTACCCATTTTTACACCTATCATAGTAGGTGCGCGAACCTGTTGCCTATTGCTCACCGGAAACGACTTTGACCCGTCTTCCGGTATCATGAAGGACGCGTATGAGCAAAGAGTGCTAATTTCGCATTCTAATATCTTTTCCGGTTAGTGTCTCAATATTTCCAGTGTCGGCGTCCAATGCCTCGACGATACGACCGTTAATCGTTTCCTGTTCCCGGATGCCGCTCCTCAGGATTCGGATATTGCGATCCGTTGTATTCTCGTCGCTATCGCTGTCTACCTCCGCCACTGGGCCCTGTTTCGCGCAACTAGCCTGCCTACCCTAGCTTCTAGCTTTCCTCGCATTCCCTAACGTTTTCCGTCGTTTCTCGGATCCTAGTTGTTAAACGCGTTTTCCGCTTCCTGCCCGTTGAAACCCCTCATCACTATCTGCGCCATCCATGTTTTATGAAGGTTTTATTATAGATTAACCGTCACAAAATGGCGCGGGCACGTGACCACGTTACCCACGCCTATATTTGCCAATTGCTTTCGCTTTTCTTAATTAATTTTGTGTTTCTATCGGAAAATTAAAATATTTAAAAGCGACCGGAACAAAAAGGGGATAACTTTGTACCACTTTAAAGAATCGGATAAGGTTCAATTAAAATATAAGGAAAAATATGGCGACCGAAGTACCCAAGCTGACGTCACCCTACCGTTACCACGCCAGCTGCAGTTATTTACTTAAATTAAACTATTTTAGAATTTACTTGTGCTGTACAAAAGAAATCTGATAAATGTATTTAAAGTATTTGTATATTTTTATAAAATCAAATATTTAGTTTATATAGAAATTGCTATACAAATTTACTTAGGAATGCGGCTTTCCCTTAATGACGTGACGTCAGGCGTGGGCACGTAATTGCGTGGCCCACGCCAACTTTCTTTTCTCTAAATTACTGAAAATATGCGTTTTTCCGATAAAAACAACCAAAATTCTATCCAAAATCTACACTAAAACGACAATAAAAACGTATCTATCCGTAAATGCAAAAATATTCCCTATCCTATAGTTAAAACAATGATAAATTTGAAAACTTACTCCTGTTTCTTCGAGAAACCGTAATTTTCACTTGTAATCCTAACTGCTGGGCCACTTTTTCACTTTATTTATTAAAATATAGTCAATTTGTTAACACAGTCACAATCAGTTAAAATGTTCACAAATTGGTATGAAAATCGTCAAGTCACAAAACTTTCACCTCAAGCGCGAGCTCCCGCAAACACGTCTGATCGGAGTGAAAGTCGAACGCGAAGTAGTCCCTCACGACAGCAGGACGGTGACCATGGAAGTCGGAATCCACTAAGGAGTGTGAAACAACTCTCCGCCGAAGTTACCAGCCCAGAAAATGGATGGCGCTTAAGTGTCGTTATACTTCGCCGTTGGCGGATGCGTGACGCGTCACTCGTGACGCGTGGCAAAGAGGGCCCCGACGAGTAGGGGGTCGCGACGGTGAGCGCAGAAGGACCAGGGAGCCGTCTGGAGCGCCGTCGGCGCAGACCTGGTGGTAGTAGCAAATACTTCAGAGCACCTGGAGGACTGCCGTGGAGAAGGGTTTCGTGGAACAGCAGTTACACACGAGTCAGTCGATCCTGCCAGGCGGAGGATTGCGTGGATAGTCGGTGCGCGGTCGCGCTTGCGGCACTCGTTCGCGTTCGAGCGCACGTGCGGGGAGCGCGCAGGCCCGTCCCTCTCCACTTTCAGGGGTGGTTCGTAGGAAGAAGAAGAAGATGACGAAGACATGCGGCGCGCTAGCAGGCACGCAACGGGGTCGCGCGCGAGCAAGACGCCGCGCTGCGAAGCCGTCCGACGTGCCGACGCGCTCGTTCCACGGTGCGTACGTAGTCGCGTCCCGTGGGCGAAAGGGAATGCGGTTCCTATTCCGCAACCCGCCAACGGAACCGCCATTATTCGGGCCCTCATTAGAGAGTTCATCTGGGCAACCAAACACGACCCGTAGACGCCGTCGGGAGGTCCGGGAAGTGTTTTCTTTTCTGTATGAGCGTTCGTGATCCATGGAATCCCATTGCGGGTAGATATGGTTTGGCACGCGAAGAGTACTGAAATTGCCGCGGTGTCCGGATCGTCCCCTCGCACCTTGAAAATCCGGGAAAGGGTCACGGGAGCGACCGTGCGGACTCGTACCTATTCCGCAGCCGGTCTCCAAGGTGAATAGCCTTTAGTCGATAGAATAATGTAGGTAAGGGAAGTCGGGCAAGTTAGATCCGTAACTTCGGGACAAGGATTGTCTCTGAGGGTCGGGGCGCGTCGGGCTTGGCGCGGCAGCGGACGACGGCCAAAGACCAGGGCCGAGTTAGCGGCGGCCCGTTCCACCCACACGGGTGGGGCGTGGCGACAGCCGATCCGACCTCGGTACCGCGTTCGCAGGTTGCCCGCGAAAACGTCAAGCTGCGGGCCCCGCGCTAGCGACCAGGGACGCCGTCGATAGGAGCGCTTCGGCGTTTCGAAAGCGGCGCTTTTCGGCTCGCGATGCTCGCGGACGTTACCCCTTCGACCGCCGACAAACGACCGACTCAGAACTGGCACGGGCAAAGGGAATCCGACTGTCTAATTAAAACAAAGCATTGCGATGGCCCCAAAGGGTGTTGACGCAATGTGATTTCTGCCCAGTGCTCTGAATGTCAACGTGATGATAAACGTTCCACTTCACGGCGTTTACCCATAAAGTTGGGTGTCTGCTACCCTGTCCCAGCCTTTGAACTGGTCGTACTGGCCGCAGCACCCTTCATCTTAGTGAAGTAAAGGCCTTAGCGAAAGCGTCCTCGACGGTACTTGTCCCACGTTGCGGAGTGAACTCTGCTGACACAAGTGGGTATGCGTTTGACTCCATGACGCTTACCTTTAAAAGTCGGGTTGTCTTCTACCTTATCCCAGGGTAAACCTGGCCGTAACGGATGAAGCACCCTTCAAGTTCCGAGATGGAGCAGAAGTATTTGCTACAACTACTTCGACGGCCGCTCATCCAACGGGACGGATGGAACTCTGTCTACATAAGCAGAAACGCCGCGCGGGCAACCTGGCTGCGTCAGGTTGTTTCGTTCGCGGTGTTTTGAAAGGGTAAGGGTTAGACTCCACGACGTTTAACGTTGAAAGTTGGATACTTAACTACCCGATCTCATTCTGTGTTCGGCAGAATGAACGTAAAGGATGTGGTATCCATCATGTGATGTGGAGTAGAGACTTCGGTCTCGACGGTCACTCGTCAAACGTAGTAGCGATTCGAATCCTACTGACACGAGTAGCGCGAGGCAGTTGCTTGACCACACGGCGCTGCTGGAAAAAGGTGTCGCTGAGATACCCCATAACAGTCGCGTCGCCGGCGTCTTTCTTCGTCACAGACTGACTGGACATAACGGGCCTCTAGGCATTAATGTGATGTGTGGTAGAGGACCCTCGAAAGAGACCTCGACGGCCGCCAGTCGCACGAGGTCGGGGGAACCCGACCGCCATCTGGAAGTTGATAGATACGGCTCAGGAGCTATCGTGGTGGCGCATTTGGGCGTGTGCCTGTGCACTTTGCGCGCACGGATACGCGCTCATATGCGATCGCCCGTAGCACGCCTGTTCTTCTGTCTTTGCGCTACTCCACGTGCACTGACACGCAAGCCACAGATAGGCTACCCGATTGCACGCAAGGTGTTCAAAGGATGATTCTTCTGTGGTGTTCGATGTGGAGTAGTGGGTGAGAGATTTCCGCCGCGACTCGTCAAAAGTGACCAGGGGAACCTGGTCGAGACGAGGACTAAGGGTAGTGGGGGCCCCAGGGCGCTGGCTAGCCCTGCCCACTGATTTGGGGTTGGACTCTTAGGGGTTGTGGTGCCGCTAAGGTACGTGTGGAAGGGAACTCGATCCAGGACCGCGTGGCATGTTCCCTTATGTGAGGGGGGAGTCGGACCTGCTCCCTGTCCTCCTGTCGCACCACGTTATATCCATCGTTGTGCTTCGTGGATGGGGTTGCGCTAGCCCGTAGGCCGGGGGAACATCACGGTCGCAAGGTCTAGGAACTGCAGTCGCACCAGCGTTCTCGAGAGTTAGCTGACTCTTCCATATGTGTCGAGCCCCCCCCAAACCCCCCTGTCGGCGGTAGTAACTATGACTCTCTTATGGAATGTTATGAAAATTGTTACAAGTGCTTAAGTATTATTTTGTGGAAGTTATAAGTATATTTAATTGAAATTTATATGTGTATCGTGTAGTTAATGGACTGATAAACTTTAGTAAATGTTTGTTACACCGGTGTGCGCGTCTTAGACTAGTATTTGTGCTTTAAAGTTTTGTTTATTTTCGGCGGACATTGTTTATGAACGGTGAGAATTTTAGTATTAGAAAAGTACGCGTTATATATAAGGACATAAGGCGGAAAGTGGTATACACCCACGCAGTTAAATAATACATAGTAACAAAAGTTAACCTAAATGTTACCAAGTTCCATCTATTTCCAACAGAAATCTAGCATCGGGGACACTTAGAAATATACAAGACTTAGCGAAGCCCCAGTGCGAGGCTCCCTTCTTAATCATAATCCAATATCAACAACAGAACTGTATCCACGATAGATATAGTCTTATCTCTATAGAACGGTGTATATACAAGTGGAAACGGTCGCGCGCATAAATGCCAATATAAGTTATAGAAATTTGACATATCAACTTACCGTATACGCCGCCGGTCAGATACCTATATAAACAGAAGCTCCGGTGTAGTTTTGTTCTTTTTTATGTAAAAACAACCCTAATAAGGGAGATCTCAACTTTACGAGTATTAGGAGAGCAGCAAAAAGAGGAGTTTCGCTGTCTACCCGATCATTCAAGTCTCCAGGATGATAGCTCGATTACAGGATCCCTAAGGGTGGGGGGGAGTATATAAAAATTAGAGATCAATACTGAAGGAGGGTAGAATTGCCCCTGGTATTAAAACCATCCAATATCGCACCCCCTTACATACTACAAGGGCTAGAAGTTTTAGCAACCCCCGCGCCTGAAGATCGTACCTGTTGATTAAACACCTAACTAGTGGTATAATAAGAAAGGACCTGGGCTGAACTATTTATTCAAACACCGACCCTTTCTTCATCAACACACTGGGGGTAGATATTAACCCCATAAGAAAAGTGCGGGAAAGTTACCTTCCACATATACAATAACAGTTTAAAACCTTATAGTGTAAATATATGTAAATAGTAGAGCGTAGTGACAGTTGAGGTCAAATACTTAAGATACAACTATCACCTAACGCACGCATCCACCGGATAAGAGAGTTATATATTTATTTTGTTATTTTATCGAGTTATTTTTATTTTTAATTTTACGTTTAACGTCAGTGCTTCCATAAATTATGGAGAAGAAGAAACAAACGAATCTTCTAAATCAAGTGCTGCAAAAGACGACAAGGAAAATACCCACTGAGACTAAGCCCAAACAGGGCAATACCAACAATATTGGAAACAGGGGACACGGCGGCCCTAAAACAAACCCAAAACAAAAATGTGCGAGAGAGCTCACTGCCTCTACTGCGAGAGAACATTCGAGACATATGCAGGAACCCGCCAACATGAACGTTCAATCCATTACGAACAATATATGGGAGGCTTAGTCAGTACTCTGAAACCGTCTGAATCGGAGATATATCGAATTCTAGCAAAAATCGAAGCGTCATCTAAATCATACTTCATCGAAAAACAAATGCAAGCGACCGATTTGACAAAAGACCAGGTAGGGCATAAACGCAGCAACAACGTATACAAATCCTATTTACAAACGGCGCGCGACGAACTGAAGGAGAAGGCGAAAACCATATTTAAAGACAGACCTTCAGCCGTCCCAAGTAACCAATCGCCAAATAGCCCATTAACACCCGAGGCCACGGTAAACAACGCTGCTAAAGGAAACCATCCACCTCACCGGTAACGCTAGCCTTTCATCAAATAAAGAAAGCAACAGATAACGCGATAGAACACCATAAGAACGAGGAAGACACGAATAAGGGGACCAAAACACCGGCACCGGAAATTGACAAACCCGTAAAACAAACGCCACTCTCCGACCTTAATCCTAAACCTTCCCCATCTACGTCTGAGACAACCCCGTCAACTCAAGTACACCTATAGTTATAACGTTGCCGCCACAACCTTTATGTAACAATACCGAGAGAACTATAAGCAACACCAACGAAGCCAACAACAAGCGGAAATGCGCGAACATCGAGGATGCTGAAGACCAAATTATACCTACGCCAAAAACTAAAACCCGAAGAGGAGATCCAAAGGACACAGTAAAACTAACTGATACGGTATATCCAGACATGGCCCCCGAAGCTGCGGAGGTGCAAGGAACAAAAACAATAAATAAGAGTTTCCAAACCTTCCTATCTAAAGCCCTAGCGCACAACAGCATAGCTAGGGATCCCTTAATGGTTCAGTTGATAAAGTGCACTATTGGCACCACTCCAAAGCAGATATTAAACGAGAAACTTGAGGAATGGTTAGCCAGTAATTTAGCACCCTCTGCAACCAGGCGTAAAGGCTCTAAAGCATCCCAAAACAGCAAATCTGGCAAGAAGGATAACTATGGCGGGAAATATAAGGGGAGAGGATCCAGAGCATCCGCCTTTAAAAAAGTCCAGGACCTCTACCATAAAAACAGGAGAGTTCTCGCTGAAAAAGTAATTACCGGCAAATTACTACAAGACAATGACGAGGACCTACCAGCGGTAGCAGACGTAGAGACCCTATACGGGGAAATATATGGAACCTCCTCAGCAATAGACGACCATCCAATACGTGACATGAAACCGAATATAAACACCTATTATCCGATCGAAGAAGAGGAGGTAAGCAAGCCACCTTGGCTGGAAGTCTTCAGCGCCTGGCGCTGATGGCATCACAGTCCAGAGGGTAAAGTCTATGGACTCATACAAGCTAACGGTTATTTATAACATCATACTAGCAAAAGCCCTTCAACCAACATCATGGAAATAACTTAAAACAACGCTAATTCCTAAAGAAGGGGACTTAAAGGACCCGGCCAACTGGCGTCCTTTAACCATAGGCTCTACGGTACAACGGCTTCTACACAGAATACTCTTTAAAAGAATAAGCCGAGTGGTTCCTCTAATTCTAACCAACGGGGTTTCATCACGGATTGGATGGGGCGTTCGCAAACGTCAATATATTGACGCGTACATCAAAATACGGATCGTGGGAGGCAAGTCATACTCAGTCGCCAGGCTTGACGTTAGAAAAGCATTTGACACGGTATTCCACCACTCGTTAATGAGAGCTTTGAAGAGATATGGACTAGACCCAGACACGCGGGAATATATCCATGAAGCACCGGATGGAGTTAAAACAACCATAAAGATCGGGAAGGAGTGCACGACGCAAGTGGAGCTAAAAGGGTAAGACAGGGGACCCACTGAGTCCGCTACTGTTTAATATGGTATTGGACGAACTCTTAGAAATGTTAAATAATACACAACCTGGCGGTACAGTGGCACCGTACACAAAATGCGCTGCGATGGCGTTTGCCGACGACATAATACTATTGGAGGACGATGACAGATACATGACGATCTCACTTAAAAGGACGCAAGACTTCATGGCAAAACGAGGACTAAGACTAAATCCACAAAAGTCCTGTTGCCTTGTGGCTCAAAGAACAAAAGGCGTCAGCGTCATAAGACCAAAATCCCATCACCAACTCGGGACACCCCAATAGCATCAGTCAACGAATTAAACACATTTAAATATCTAGGCCAAAGCATCGGATGCCATGGTGTCGGCCGACCGAACATTGCGAATCTGCAAATCTGGTTACATAACATTTCTCGGAGCCCCCTTAAACCTGATCAAAAATTGGTACTTATCACACAGTTCGCCATCCCTAAATTACTACATGGCTTGCAAATTGCAAAGGTCACGGCGAATAGCCTCAGGAATTGTGATAAAATGATTAAACGAACAATCAAAAAGGCACTACATCCAGCCAAGACGACCCCAGATCAATACCTATATGCCAAAATAAGGGATGGAGGACTTGGTGTGACCGAATTACGAAGAACAATCCCATACGTACTGCTCCACAAGCTGAATAAAACCAGCCATTCGACAGACCCAGTATTACAAAAAGTTACCAGTACCGAATATTACCTGACGATGAAGGAGATGATAAGGAAAATTTCCTCGGACAAGCATCCTACGCAAACATGGAAGGAGGCGATAGTAAATGGGCCGACTAGCGCAGGGTTAGAGGTATGTGCGGAGGACTCATCAAGCCGGGCATAGATATACACAAAACCTGAAGGTTGGACGGGTAGGGATTATGTTAAAGCAGTCCAGCTGAGGACCAATAACCTACCCGTCAAAGGACTCACCTACATAAAGCAGGATGAGAAACACTGCAGATATGGATGCGAACCGATCGAATCCATCTCGCACGTCCTGCAATCCTGCCCGGCTACACACAACGTACGGATCCGAAGGTACAACGAAATAGTCCACAAAATCGAAGATCATGCTAAGAGTTTCGCCGAAGTAGAAAATGAATCACATGTACGACACCCGGACCAAAAACTATATAAACCTGACTTAATCATTCACCATCATAACAACATAACAACTGTGTGTGACGTATGGGAGGGCAATTTGGGTCTTAGCGAGGTGTGGAAGAAGAAAAGAAGGTGTATGAAAATGAACACTTCATAGAGGCTGCGAGGAAAGGTGGAAGGAATTTGTATTTACCCCACTGATCATCGGAGCGCGAAGGATATGGCTAACCAACGACCCTACCGAGCAGCAACTGAAGATACCCCGGTTCTGAAAAGAAGCTGCGTGCAGTCGGCGATGAAATGGGGTCAATCCATCGAGCGTTTGGGGCCGCGGTCTGGGCCCGATAATTAGTGCGGGAAGTGGACGCCTGTGAGGTGATACCGTGAGAGTGCGTCAATTGTAGATTACCTGCATTTATTCCTCAAAGTCATCACATTGCCCTCGGTCTCAAACCCTGAGGTCTATACATGTTTCAAGGTCATCATGCAATGTTTACTATGGTCACGCCCCCCAGTGGTCTCAAGTGGTTCCCCAAATACAGATAGACGTTCCCCAAAACAGGTAGTCGTTTCCTAAAACAGGTAGCCGTTTCCTAAAAACAGGTAGCCGTTTCCTCAAACAGGGGTCCGTTTCCCAAAACAGATAGCTGTTTCGCAACCGTTTCCCCCCAAGGTCACACGAGAGAACAAAGGCGATATATTGTTCAGATCGAGTTATAAAAATAGATTGTTATCTAAATACATCTCAATTCCAGGAAATCAAGAACAAAGACGATGCAGTGTTCAAGCCGACGGTTCAAAGTCTATGCTTATAATTTTCAAGGTCACACGAGAGAACAAAGACGATTCATTGTTCTGGTTGATTTATAAAAATAGATTGTTATCTAAATACACTACGATTTTGAGAAATCAAGAATAAAGGCGATCCATTGTTCTAACCAACGCTTCAAAGGCTATGCTTATAATTTTCAAGGTCACACGAGAGAACAAAGGCGATTCATTGTTTTGGATGAGTCATAGCTTCTGAAATTCTAGGAAATCAAGAACAAAGACGATCCATTGTTCAGACTGATTAGGTCATCTAACATGTAAAATATTTTTATAAAACTAATAGTTTATTAACCACAATATTCATCTGTATACAGATAAAAAATCGATTTAAGTAAATATACATATTACGGGAAGTTTGATGTACTTAACATTTTGTAATACCTTTGCTGGATCATATCTATTTTATTTATTATTTGTTTTTCACATTGAATTTCCTTCAACTGATTCTGGTTTAATGTGGTCCACGATACATCATCATCTTTCCTAATAGGTATTTTCATCGCTTCATTATAATGTTTACTAGCCATACATTCAGTTTCCCTTAAAGTCTTCATATCATTTACTTTGAGACATTGTCCGTGACTTATTACAAACCTGTCTCTTAAACTTATATGCAAAACACAAATTAAAATCTTTTAATTATACAGTTACGTAAACCAAAATTTCAAGGTCAATTCCGAGAAATCGATTTTCAAGATTAAAGGTTATCCGAATTTATCAAATCTTACCCGACCAGCTGTAGGGCTATCAAATAGATTGTCAATAGTTAAAATGTATTGCTATCAATTTTCAAGGTCCTAGAAATCAACCTACAGGGGTATCCCGATATATGACCGGTAAATATATATAGGAGGATGCTCTTCAAAGTCGCGTATACTATAGGATACACCTTTTCGTTTTCAAGACCATTGCGTACACACATTGCATGCGTATATTCAAGACCACGTATAGTGAATCACTTTGTAATTATTAAGAAAACCCCGCAAGTGCATTAGATCAAGGCCATCATATACGTTTCCTACATATATCCTTCAAGCTCACACAGCAATTCTTGACTGAGCTAAAGTATTAATTCTTATAAATCAATTCTCAGGGTTATTAAATAGACTTTTCAAGGCGTGGGGGATTCTACCTTTCAGGGTCACCCAAGAAATTCTTGGCTGAGTCAAGACGTTAATTCTAAAGGTCATTAGACCGATTCTGGACCACTCTGAAGTTAGTTAAGGTCAAAGGGCAGCAGAATCATGGTCAGGGAAGTCTGCACCACTCTCAAGTTAGTCTAGGTCAACGGGCAGCAGCATCAAGGTCAAGGAAGTCTGGAGTACTTTGTAGTTAGTCAAGGTCAAATCTAAAAATAGGATTTAGAAGGTAGTACCTCCACCATTTGTCAAGGTCACGCAATATTACAATTCAGAGAAATATAAAAATAATTTTCAAGCTAATCCAGTCCGATCGTATCCGATCTTGTCCATCTTTTAAACCCGAATGCAACTGGTGCATCTATATAAGAAGAGTGCAAATCATGATGAATAATTTTACGGTAAACCTAAAGTGCTGTGAAGAGCAATTATATATTAGTTAAAGCTATAAGTAGATGTCTGACACTTGCATAAAAGGGAAACTTATGCGTCGAATTGTGCGGTTTAATTAAACTACACATGCGTTCTTGTGCATTTTAAATTCTGAAATTGTGTTTTCAAAATTGTGCATATGTTTTTCGAGTACTCATAAGTAGTTACGAGGTCACGCTACAGAGACGATGATTGTAATAGTTGATGTACAGGGTGTCCCAACGATAGAGTAAAGTAAGTTTATGCTTAACTAGAATTATTTGTGTAAATATTGTATGGACCATGGGGTAAGAAGTGTGCATTTTTAAAATATTGGTGCCAGAAAAGCAGGACGGAAAAGTATGATTTTTAAATACAACACCCCGTATTTGATTTTAGTTTTTAATTCTACGTGTCCATACAAACATATTTTGTCATACAAAAGATTGACTGAAAGTTTTTAGTTCTTGAGATATTCGCGTTTAAAGATTATTATGGTCATTTTCGTGGGTTGATGAATGGGCAATTGTTCCGTTATTTCACAATAAAAAATTGATATTTCGTGTAAAAATGAGTGATATTACACTAACGTTTAGACCGAGTAGTATTTCTAATTTTCTCAACATGGTGTTTGTTATAACCATTCAAATTTGAAAATTCTCAAATTAAAAAAAATCAGTTTTTTTTAATTGGCCACCCTATATATTTTATTTCATTTTATTCGGGATTAAAAATCTATCATTTTGTCAAATATATCCTATATCTATCTTTGATAGTTTTCGAGTAATTTCGATTTTTTCACACTAGCTACTTTATTTTCGATAACATTGCATTGCATGGATCTTGGTAGCCATGGAAAATAATAATTACGTTACTAAGATACAAAGGTTTCCTACTTGTCAAAATAAACACATATTAAATTTGTCGTTTTCGCATTTAACTTGTTATCAATTCTTGTATCAATTATGGATTATTCGACAAATGAATTAATTGATATGATATACGTGTTGGGCGAGGCTGAAAAAAACCCTTTATTGGCACAACGAATCTACAAAATGAAATATCCTGAACGTCGAATACCTACTACTGCTGGCTTGGAAAATTTGATGGATAGATTTGATTCTAGCGGTAGTGTTAAATACTTCAAACGTAAAGTTGTTAATAAAAGGGCAGCTAATGAAGAAAAAGAACTTGAAATATTATTAAATACTCAAGAAAATCCCCAAGTGAGTTCTAGAACATTAGCGACGATATGTGATACCTCCAAATCAAACGTGAATCGAACAACGCTGAAGTATAAGTAGCATCCCTATCACATTGAGCTTCATCAAGAATTGCGAGATTTTGCAAGACGAATTGAATTCTGCAATATCATTAATCAACGGCTGCAATTAAATAACAACTTTTTGTGCTCCATAATGTTTTCCGATGAGGCGACGTTTAAAAGTAATGGGGCTGTAAATCGGCATAATATGCACTATTACGCCATTGATAATCCATTTTGGCTACGAGAAGTTCAAAACCAAAATTATTGGTCACTAAATGTGTGGTGTGGTATTAATGACCAAATTATCGGTCCCTATTTTTTGATGATCCATTAACGGGCCGCAGCTATTTGCATTTCTTACGTGAAGAATTGCCTGTGTTATTGAGGATATCAATTTGAAGGACGACTAAATATGTGGTTGCAACAGGATGGTGCACCTCCACATTTTTATCGGGACGTAAGAATTCTTGAACCAGCAATACCCGGAGAAATGGATAGGACGTAATGGCTTTATATTATGGCCACCCAGGTCATGCGATTTAACTCCACTGGATTTTTCCTATGGGGATACATAAAAGATCGGGTGTATATTATTAAACCTACAACAAGGGAGGACATGAAAATAGAATTCGAAGCTTGTCGCACAGTGACCCCTCTAATGTTATCCGAAGTGAGGCAGAACATGAGAAAAAGGCTCAATATGTGTATTCAGCAAGAAGGCCGTCTATTTGAGCATTTACTAAGACGCAGTGTTGAATAATTATTGAATTACTGTTTCTCATTAATAAAAACTGTTAATATTCTCGCTTAGGTGGTTTGTTTTATTTCGTCGCAATTGTTTTCCATGGCTACCACGATCCACAATAATGTTATAGTATCGTATGTAACGTAGCTAGTGAGAAAAATCGAAATTCTTCGAAAACTATCAAAGATAGATATAGGATATATTTGACAAAAATGATAGATTTTTTAATCCCGAATAAAATGATATAAAAATATAGGGTGTGCAATTAAAAAAACTGATTTTTTAATTTGAGAATTTTCAAATTTGAATGGTTATAACAAACACCCTGTTGAGAAAATTAGAAATACTACTCGGTCTAAACGTTAGTATAATATCACTCATTTTTCACACGAAATATCAATTTTTTTTATTGTGAAATAACGGAACAATTGCCCATTCATCAACCCCACGAAAATGACCATAATAATCTTTAAACGCGAATATCTCAAGAACTAAAACTTTCAGTCAATCTTTTGTATGACAAAATATGTTTGTATGGACACGTAGAATTAAAACTAAAATCAAATACGGGTGTTCTATTTAAAAAATTATACTTTTTCACGTCCTGCTTTTCTGGCACACCCTGTATAACTTCCAATATTTTAAAAAATGCACACTTCTTACCTCTACCCCATGGTCCATACAATATTTACAAAATAATTCTAGTTAAGCATAAACTTATTTACTCTATCGTTGGGACATGTACAATTCAAAATGACAAAACATATATTTACAAAAAGCTTTTGCAAATCAATTAATTATTTTATAAGAAATTAAATTCAATTAAAATTAGTAGTAAAAATTAAATTAAAATTATAATTACTCCATTTTATCTGCCTGTTATTTTTTCTTTTAAGTCCAAGGGTAGTCAATTTAGGAATAAAAGGGTTAAATTTTGTTAAGTTTTTAGGTTTTTGGACCAAATCTCGATAATTATGCATTTTTTTCTTGCAAAATCAATTTAAATCGTTATACAAAAAAGTCATTGTATTATTCATTATAACGCTTTACTAATAAATTTTAGTTCACATACATAAATACCATTTAATGATTATAAACAGTCACCAATTGATTTTTTTTAAATCATTTTATATAGACGTAAACATCAAATTTAAATTATAAACTCCTTTCTATAGCAATTCTCATTGTTCTTTTCAATAAATCTTTTTATACGTTGTATATAGGCCAATTTAAAGCCTGTTCAACGTCGTCAGGGGTTCCATTTACTTATGGGAGATATCGATAAAGATTATCTCATTTGGAGGAAGGTCGATAAAATTGTTATCGAACCGCGCCCAAACAAAGATATCAGAAATAAGAATTGTTTCCATTATGGGTTGAAGAAAAATAAAAAAGTACTACAAAAGTTATTTTTACGTGTAAAAAGAACAACATATTCCTTAAAGTCTTTATTTTTAATTATACAGTTACTTAAACCTAATACAATTTGTGAGATACTTATAACAACACATAGCGGTCTTAAATTTTCTTCTTCTTTAAAATACCTGTAAAATGAGGTAATATTTTAAACTCATCCGTCCAAAATTTCATGTTTACACCTATTTTACATATTGCTAATAAGCTTCATCATTTTTTTTCAGTATATAATACTCCAAATCGAGTTTTACCTTTTACTTGCTTTATTAATCTCCAACCTTTTCTTTCCTCCTCCCCTTTTTTTTACTTTCTCTTTCTACCTTTACTATTTTCGTCCACTTCCCCAATGAGGACTTTTAAACCCTAACACTCAATCATGGTTTCCAACCTTTTTATTCAGCTTTTTCAAAATAAATAGTCATTCTTCTTTTCTAAAAGCGTGCAGAATTCTAAGTTCATCTTTTCTCGGTCAAAATTAAAGCACCCTAGATGATAAGCCTCTTGACACAGTACCTTAACTATTGGAAAAGCTGCCCTTTACCCCTAAAAGTAGGTGATTTAAATTTATAGAAACTTATTGACCCATAAAAATACCCCAAAGTAGGTGATTTAAGGGCGGCTTTTCTATAATATAAACGAGCTATCTAACCTACTTTCACGAATTATTTCTAAAACTTTAACCTCAGGGATTCCATGTTTAGGTTTTGACCTAGTTCAATTTAGCCTCAACGATTAATGAGCCCTTTTGTCTCTGTAGGGAAACGGTTACCTGTGTTGAGGACGGATCCCCTGTTTTAAACGGTTATCTGTTTTGAAAATCATCCTGGAGGAATAGGACCCACGCTTTTTTACAATTTAGTCAATAACCTTGATATTAGCATAGACAACAACCCTTTTTGTTTCCATGAACTGATTCTATTGTTAGAATTGAGAATGAACCATTTCTATTTCAAGAATTTACCTCCAAGGAATTTGGACCTAGATGGATAGGTTTAACCATAGAAATAGTTTGCATCAAGGGCTTTTACATGAAATAATAATTAAAATAATAGCATTTATTGTAAATATTACAAACTTTTCCACTTTACTTTGTAGTTTTAAAACCAATTACAGGTGGTTTTGTGTATGAAAAGTTGTTTTCATTTTGGGTAAATGGTTTCTTCAATTTCTTAAAATAATTTTTCGAATGTAATCGGCTTTTTCTCGCCAACGTACACATCATCTGTTACGATATTAGTTCACGAAGTATACGTGGAAAGAGATGTGTAAATATCCAGATCCCCATTTGATGCAGTGATGATTATTGATTAACCAGATGGCTTGTTGTTGAAAGACGTGGAATTGGTGTTTGAACATAAATGGGCAGCTTTTTTATTATTATTATTATTATTTTTGAACACTAAATGTTTTTACAAAACAAGTTAAACTTAAAATTAGTCCATTGTTATTGCTAGCTCTTTTGTAAATCATGTTTTTGTACATCAACTATTACAATCATCGTCTCTGTAGCGTGACCCCGTAACTACTTATGAGTACTCAAAACATCAATTTTGAAAACAATTTCAGAGAACGCATGTGGTTTAATTAAACCCAATTGACCATAAGTTTCCCTTTTAATTAAGACATCTATTTATAACTTTAACTAATATCTAATTGATCTTCACGGCACTTTAGGTTTACCGTAAAATTATTCATGCCTCTCCTTATATAGATGCACCAGTTGCATTCGGGGTTAAAATATGAAGATCGGACAGGATCGGACAGGATTGGGACCTTGAAAATTATTTCTCTGAATTGTAATATGGCGTGACCTTGAAATTAACAAATGGTGGGATACTGGTGATATCCGTCTCTTGAAAAGAACACCATATTCACAACACTTTTTTTTAATCATCATATTGTTACTACAGCGGTATGAAGTATCCGTCAGTAAACATCGTTCCAGGAGTGATTTTATTGCTGCTTGCATGACTTTTCCACAACTTCACTACGACTAAACACTAATTTCGAAATGGATGGATGCACTAAATGTTATGTTTATCGTTTTTCCGTCTGCACCCAGACTACTCATGCATACATCCTTTGTGTTTAGCATCGTTTTAAATTCCTCAGTTCGATTTTCTTCTTCTTTGAAATACTCGTAAAAGCGCTGAGGTAAAACACATTTAAACTCCTCTGTTTCTAACACTATACGTTCACCATACTTCGTATTGATTACTGTGACTTTAATAACTTTATATTTTTCGATATCTCTAGGTCACATGATTTTTGAGTTTGCAATGGTGCTTTGGTTTAACCCTCCATGTTTAACATCTTACTAACCGCTGATCTCACTGCGACTTATATATCCTTGAAGCATCGGCTTGAACAATGGATCGCCTTTGTTCTTGATTTCTCAGAATTGAGATGTAGATAACAATCTATTTTAGAAATTATAACGGAACAATGGATCGTCTTTGTTCTTTTCTCACAGGTGACCTTGAAAATTGCATAGACTTTGAACGTCGGCTTGAACAATGCATCGTCTTTGTTCTTGAAAATTGATTTCTTAGAATTGAGGTGTAGCTGGATAACAATCTATTTTATAACTCCAGAACAATGAATCGCTTTTGTCTCTCGTGTGACCTTGAAATGGTTACCTGTGTTGAAACAGCCATCTGTTTTGGAAAACGGATGTTTTGGAAACGGACCCCTGTTTTAGAAACGTCTACCTGTTTTGGAACGGAACCACTTGAGGGCACTTGGGCGTTACCATAGTAAACTTAAGAACTGCTTGATCACCTTGAAGCATGCATAGACAACACCTCAGGACTTGCGTAGGTTTGTAATAAGTCTCGAACAATGTCTCAAAGTATAAGGATCACAGATCCTGATATGAAGACTTTAAGGAAGCTGAATATGGCTAGTACACAATATAATGAAGCGATAAAATACCTATTAGGAAAGATGATGATGTTGTGGACCACATTAAACGAAAATTAGTTGAATGAATTGAATGTAAAAAACAAATAAATAAAATAAACATGATCCAGAGGTATTACAAATGTTAAGTACATCAAACTTATAATATATATATATATATATATATATATATATATATATATATATATATATATATATATATATATATATATATTTACTTACATCATTTCTTATCTTATATAGATGAATATTGTGTTAATAAATTATAAGTTTTATAAAAATATTTTACTTGTTAGATGACCTTGAGCATCAGTCTGAACAATAGATCGCCTTTGTTCTTGAATTGATTTCTCAGAATTGAGATGTATTTAGACACAATCTATTTTTAGAAATTATAACGGGACAATGAATCGCCTTTGTTCTTTTATCAGAGGTGTGACCTTGAAAATTATAAGCATAGACTTTGAAGCGTTGGCTAGAACAATGGACCGCCTTTGTTCTTAAAAGTTGATTTCTCAGAATTGAGATGTATTTAGATAACAACCTATTTTTAGAAATTATAACGGAACAATGGACCGTCTTTGCTCTTTTCTCAAAGGTGTGACCTTGAAAATTATAAGCATAGACTATGAAGCGTTGGCTTGAACAATAGATCGCCTTTGTTCTTGATTTATCAGAATCGCAGTGTATTTAGATAACCATCTATTTTTATAACTCGACCAGAACAATGAATCGCTTTTGTTCTCTCGTGTGACCTTGAGACAGAGCTCAATGAACTTCCTGGAGGGGCGCGACCAATTAACACTCAGCCTGAGAATTGATTGGTGACCCTGACCTTGAAGACTAGGGTGATGAGCTTGGAAACCACGTGGCCTTGAATAGATGACCTTGAAGGGACTCAGCAGGGTTACCAACCTTTCCTACCACATGGCCTTGAAGCGGTGACTTTTTCCAAATCTATTACTTCAATGACCTTGCCCTTGAAAACGATTGACCTGGATGTAGGCAACCTGTGACCTAGAAACGGGGAACGCGTACGTGCACGGTGAGTCAGAACCAGCCTTGATATACTACTATTGTCGACTAATTTTTGTTGTCAAGGAAATGTTTTAACGGTTTTAGATGTTTTATAGCAGCTGCTAGCATAAGAATTTTTTTATTTCTGTAATCAAACAAAATTGGCCTTCCATGTCGAGTTTCGGTGCTCCGTGACTGCTGTCTTCACGCTCTGGTGCATCCGGTTCATCTCCTTCCGGTCGTCCGGGTGTTGCGTCCTGTGGTAGGTTCTCCTGGCCCTGTTCTCGCGGATCAGGCCCCTGATCTCCCTGGGTAGTCCGTAGGTGTTTCCTCGGTGTGCTTCCGTGGTGCGCCTGGCGTCTTCCGTTGCTTGGAGTATGGCCCTCGTGATGTCCTCTACGGCGAAGTTCAGCTGCTGAACGTTGTCGATGGTCGGCACCGATGGGATCCTTCCTTCTATGATGTCCTTGTATCTTCAGATGATCGTGGATTATTGTCTTGGGCGCTTACTGCCTAGTTGAGAACTGAGTTGTGGTCGGAGCTGGTCTTCTATCGTCTCCATCGTGTAGTGTAGCCTCACGTTCCGGAAAAGCGATGTCAAGTACGTCCGGTCGGTATACTTCCTGGTATGGTAATGGCTCGGTTGGTTCATCCGCGATGATGTTTCACGGGCCGACGTAGTCTTCAGCTTCCTTAGCTCGTTGGTGGTCCTGCTGTTCCACAGTGCGTGTTTCGCGTTGAAGTCTCCTGCGACCGTTGGGTGTTGTCCTAAGAGGTCGTCCAGTTCCTGTTCGTCAATCTGGGCTCCCGGTGTTGTAGACGGCTACGATCCTGATGAGACCGGCTGTGCTGGTGATGACTGATGGCGGTGGTTTATCCTCCGTTGTGGGCAGTCGGTGGTGGTCGATGGAGCTCTTGATGTAGATGGTTCCTCCTCTTGGTCAGCCTGTCCGTGCGGTGGAGCTATCTTCGATTGTCGCATGGGCAGATGTGATTCCGATACCAGTACCAGCTCCAGGTTGTGGTGGTCCATGCTCTTCTTTCTTGTGAAGAAGACCGTTCGCGTTCTACATCGCGATGTGGAGATGCTGGCTTTGTCTATCCATGGACGGCTTTTTCTGCACGGATTGCCCTCAGGATCCTCATGGCGAGGCGAAGTCGGCGTCTTCTTTCGAGATGGTGGTCTCTGCGGCTTTGCTGCTGCTTGCGGTGGTGCTGCTGATGCTGCTTGTAGCCTTTCTTCACTCTGGTTGGTAGTGGAGCTGGTGCTGGTCGTCTCGGGCGGCGCGGCGCTGTTGAACCCTGGTGGTGTTTTTGATGGGCTGATATCCTCCGTAGTGCGGTGTGGTACCTGGCAGTTGCAGCAGTTGGTTGCCGTATCTGATGGCAGGTGCTGTGTGTGGAGCCCTCCGCACTTGACGCATCTGGCGACTAATCTGCTGGTTAATGGCCGAACCGTTGGCACTGGTGGCACTGTCCGACTTCGTTCTTATGTATTCACACGGATCCTGATAGCCGAGCGTTATCTCAAGATTTTGGCTCTTGCGGTCTTGTCCAGTTGACCAAACAGCGACGTGGGGCGGCGGTCTGTCCTGCTTGCATCCGGACACCTTCTGGACTTGATGGCCGGTGAGGTCATCGGCAACTTGTCAGCACGTCGTTTTGATTCTCGGATCACTATCTTGAGTGGCCTGGCTTCCTGTAACATATACGTATTAAATTGTACCTGTATGTTGTCCAGGGTGGTCCTGTAGTCCTCGCGGATACGTTGACGATGATGTCCGTCCATTGACCTGTCTGCTTGATTCCTCGTTGAGCATCGCATCGGTGGTCCTCCTGGTGGTGGAGGATACAGTTCTTGCGGTGGTTCTGGCTGAGCTGCTTGATTCTTCTACGCGCTGTTTTCGCCGTTGCCTTCCTAAAGTAGACCTGAAGCCTTCGTCGTTTTCGTTTTCGTCCGACGTGTCGTGAGCAACCGCTTGGCTGGGTTGCGGTTAGGTGGACGACTGGGCGACTTCCATAGGGGCTTCCTGTGCAGTTTCCGCTTTGGAGGTGGTAGGAGGTGGCGTTTCTTTCTTCGCTGCCTTCTTCGGTTTCTTCTTTTCCGGTTCGTTACCGGAAGTTGAAGGGGTCGGAGCGTCCTTTTCTATTCCGCTGGCGGTGGGGGCTAACGGGGCAGGTGTCTTCTCATTGGTGGTGGGCGTCAGGATGAGTGCGTCCATCTTCTGCATCAGCCGGTTGATGGTGGACGTGAGCGCTTCTATTTTACGGTTTTGGGCGGCTCTCGTACCGCTAGGTCCTTCCGGAGTTGCTCGTTGTCTTGCTGGAGCTTCCTCATCTCGTAGACGGTGGGAGTCGGCGTCGCTAGACTTCTGCTTTCAGCAGCATCCATTTCTTGGTGTTGATCCATTGGATGTAGAAATTCCAGAAGGCATGGCTTCAAAATAGATTTTTTTAGGGGTACCCTAAAGTACACGGACCGGGTGTCCACATACTGAACGCTGCTAAAAACAAAGAAAAATCAATTCCTCGATAATAATAAAAATTATTACGAGTCTATTGATGGATTAGTGTTGTACGTATCCGCAATCAAGGCTCTTTCTTTCTGTATAAGTTCTGAGAAGAACGTATACGAAGTATATGCTGGTCCTGGTCGATTTGGCTCGATCACTGAGTCGATTACTCGAGTCGATCACTCGAGTGTTCGAGTCGACTAATCAAGTGGTCGATTATTCGAGTCAATCACTCGAGTATTCGAGTATTCGGTCGATTAATCGAGTGTTGAAGTATTCGAATCGATTACTCGAGTCGAAAGAGTTCTATCGAAGGTTCCGCTCTATTCCTGTTGCTGTTCTGGGATGTTTGCTTCCTGGCTTCAATTTGCTTTCTTCGCTTTCAGTATAGACGTTCTAAAAAGAACAGTATACTGAAATGGTAGAAATAGAATTTGGTCCGGATATGCTGCAGAAATGGCTTTTAGGATTGCTTTTGAGTGTGCAATGAAAATCGCAAGAGCTCTTAAGCTTGGTAGAGGCTTACGTTCGAATAATCAAACTGCTCTGCTCCTCGCATTGCTCCGCTATACCGGGTATTTCCTCCGATCTCCCCGCTCCATTCTTCCGCGCAATCTCAATACACGTCAACGTAATGTTGAAACCTTTAAGTTCAATTACCCCTAAAAATAAATCTATCCAAAGCTTAATAATATTTTGAAACATACAAGCCGTCGTAAACTTATTGATTACACCCTGTATATTCATAAAATCAGAGTAATAAGACGTTATATAGATACTTTCTTTCTAATATCTATAACTGTCATAAAAATTCTGAAATAAATATCACCCAATGTGGTCGATTCGGTCTAATAATTTTTAATCACAAACACATTAATTCGTATCTTATAAATTGAAAAAGGTAACGATCAGTGCATCGTTTATGAATCATATACCTATTTCCTCAAATATTATTTTCAATTCTTTACACTGTATTTAAAAATTCACAAGCATGAATGAATGGTAATTCAAATCAAAATTCTGTAATCGATCTGGCCAAAAAAAAAACAAATCTCAGATCAACCATTTAGCCAAAATATCATAATGGTTTATTATTTGTATTATTTACCTAGGATTGACCTTCTCGACAACCCTCAACTGGGAACAAGACCTCAAAACAGCCCTAAACAAAATACGGAACAGAGCAAACATGCTCAAAGCACTAAGAGGACACGACAGAGGCTGCCAAAAACATTACAACATACATACAAAACATACATAAGACCAATAATCGACTACGCGCGCCATTGTACGCCTCCCTGAAAACCAACAAGCTCAAAACCATCGCCTCCTGAACGAAGCATACTACGACATCCATAGACTACATTACAGATTCAACGACCTGACAATACAAACAGCAAACATAGAACCTATCACAAACAGACTAAAACACTACAGACAAAATACACAAACCGCAGAGTACACGGAAACACAGACGCCACTAAAACATACTCAAAACCTACTATACAACCAACAGACGACGCTTCCACCCAAGAAAACCGAAAAGAAAACTAAAACACCTACCAGCACTCCTAACCCAACAGCTAGACGACCTACCACAAGACTTCAACGACATCCTCGACGAAATCAACCTCCGATAAAACCATACCCAAGTCCCCACGCTATCATGATGACGACCAATGCCCACGAAATGGCCAACTCTAAAACCCACAACATACCACAAACACCAACCACAAAACACACCACACCAGTAACAACACAATAAAGCTAATAAAATAAGAATTTTTTTTTTTGCCACATAAAACACAACAAAATTGAAACCAAACAATTCCAAAATAACACCACCCCAAAAGAAGACCCAGGGCTGAAGAGGGAGAAGACCCCTAAACTGCCCACAGATAAGCAAATAAGCAATAATTAAGCAAAAAGTCTAATAAGCAAATAAACGATCTAAAAAAAAAAAAAAAAAAAAAAAAAGTAAAGTGCAATCCTTTATGTAATTTTACACAGAAACCAATGAAATATTGTAATATTGATTCTGTTGTAAAACTTTAAACTGTAAGGAATCACGATTTAAACAAAAAAAAAAAGTTAACTAATTGAACTGTATTAACCAATTTTGCAAAATTATTTATATAGTACATATATTGCTTCCGAGAAGCGACACATAGATAGAGTCCCTAAGACTGACTATCCTAACACCTGAATGAAATTAACAATATACACAATGATCATCTTAATTGCTTTGGTTTCGTTAGAAGTGTTGAAGCTAGATTGAAAGAGACTTAAGTAGTTCATATTTTGTGCCTACATGCAAATATGTACAAGTGGCAACATCGGTAACGTTATGGATCTCTCACTCATATAATGCTTATTGGGTTTCTTTCTAGCTTATTATAAGTCAGACCCGCAATAATGTTTTTCCATACCTGTATATGTATATATATATATATATATATATATACAGGGTGGCGCATTAGTGTGACAAAGTCCCATATCTCCTTTATTTAAAGAGATACAAACAAAAATTAAATACAAAAGTTGTAAGATATGTACTGGTGCATATTCCAAAAATAGTTTTAATTATACAGGGTAGATCATAAAAGCTTAGAAGTAATTTTAAATAGAAAACCCTATATATTATTACATATTTAGATTTTACATACAATTTTAGACACATTTTATGTATAATGTCCTATACCTAAGCTAACCGTTTTGACAAATTTCAAATTTTTGTCAAAATGACGTTTCAACCAAAACATAGGTGGAAATTTTTCTAAACGAAGCCTTTATCAATTAGTTATGGTTGGTTTCCTTGGAAATGGGGACCTACTTTAATGGGCTGTATTGATATTTTTGTAATACATTGATACAGGGTGATCAAAAATGGACAATAAAAAGTAGATTCAAAAAAACCTATAGTCATTTTTTTTTAATGGAAACCCCCTATTTTTTAATTCTATCTTATTTAGCATTAAACATAATGGTGAGTTTGTATAAGAGTGTATATTCCAAAAAATTGTACTTTTTGAAATAATGACAATTTAACATTTTTTTATTGTAAAAAGGCTATACGGCTTTCAAGTTTTGTTGTTAGTTGGGGCGTGGCATATAAAAATAATAGAGATCATCAACCTCATTATTTATTGTCAGTTGATAATTCGTATGATGCATTAGTGTATTTTATAGCAAATTGATTTAAAACTTGAATTAAAATTGTAAATAATGAATTTTTCGCAAGCCGAGATGGTTGATATGATTTTTGTTTTGGGAGCTAGTGATAAGAATACGCTCTTAGCAAGAAGACTGTATCAACAACGGTATCCAGAGAGACGGCAATCTGAAAGAAGGGCATTTGAAAAACTTTTGGAGCGTTTTGAAAGAACTGGCAATGTGGTATATGAAAAAAATACTAGGGAAAAACGTGCACAGACTGAGGAAAATCAATTAAATGTACTATTAACAGTTACCGAAAATCCATATATTTGACAACGACCCATTTCTCAGCAGGTTGGTGTTGAACGACGTACGGTACAGCGGATATTGAAGTCTCAAAAAATGCACCCCTATCACATTCAACTACTCCAAGAGTTGGTTCCTGAAGATTATCAAAGACGACTGGAATTTTGTCAATCGGCTCAAAACAAAATAAACCAACAAAGAAATTTTGTTCATTTGATTTTATTTACAGATGAGGCCACATTTCACAGAAACGGAAATGTAAACAGACACAATTTTCATTACTATTCTACCGAAAATCCACATTTTGTAAGATATACTACTCAAACTAGATGGTCTTTAAATGTTTGGCGAGGTGTTGTCGGTAATCATGTAATTGGACCATATTTTTTTGATCAACGAGTAACAGGGGAAGTATACTTAGACTTTCTGCAAAACCATCTACCTAATTTGTTGCATCAAGTGCCACAGGATACGCAACAAGAAATGTGGTTTCTTCATGATGGGGCCCCAGTACATCATACAGGTCCGATAATAACTTTTTTAAATGCTAGATATCCAGAATGTTGGATTGGAAGGGGAGGGCCTGTTGCTGGGCCTGTTAGATCCCCAGATCTTACTAAAATGTACTTTAGCATATGGGAGTACATCAAAGAGCAGGTTTATAAAATACCGCCTACAACAAAGGAAGACATGAAGATTAGGATTAGAAACTGTTTTCAAAACATCAGTGTTGAAATGTGTAGAAATTTAAGCAGCGAATTTGAGAGACGTATTGCATTGTGTATTCAAGAAAGAGGCGGACATTTCGAACAACTTATTAGGTAGTACGTATTTGACGTGTTTCTAGTACTTTTATCTGTAGAATTAGTTACAGGTTTAGTTACATTAGAGGTGTTAAGTTTATGATTAGGATTAGGACATAATTTGTTGAACCCAAAAAATATTGTATTTACTTTAAGTTCGTTGAATAAAATAATTATTTACATGGTGTTCAATAAATTGTAATATTTCGATCTGAAGTGCTCGATTTTTTTTGTTTCGCCGCGCCCGCCGTCACGGCCAACTAACAACAAAGCTTGAAAGCCGTATAGCCTTTTTATAATAAAAAAATGACTTTATAGGTTTTTT
This sequence comes from Vesta saturnalis, assembly GCA_036346205.1. Classification (NCBI taxonomy): domain Eukaryota; kingdom Metazoa; phylum Arthropoda; class Insecta; order Coleoptera; family Lampyridae; genus Vesta; species Vesta saturnalis. The sequence goes on along the minus strand of JARFJB010000306.1, from coordinate 62,935 downwards.
TTTAATCTACTTTTTATTGGCCATTTTTGATCACCCTGTATCAATGTATTACAAAAATATCAATACAGCCCATTAGAGTAGGTCCCCATTTCCAAGGAAACCAACCATAACTAATTGAGAAAGGCTTCGTTTAGAAAAGATTTCTACCTATGTTTTGGCCTGCAAACGTCACTTTTGACAAAAAATTTGAAATTTGTCAAAAACGGTTAGACCAAGGTGTAGGACATTATACATAAAATGTGTCTAAAATTGTATGTAGAATCTAAATATGTAATAATATATAGGGTTTTCTATCTAAAAAAAAATTTAAAATTACTTCTAAGCTTTTATGATCTACCCTGTATAATTAAAAATACTTTTGGAATATGCACCAGAACATATCTTACAACTTTTGTATTTAATTTTTTTGTATCTACACTAATGCGCCACCTGTATATATATATATATATATATATATATATATATATATATATATATATATATATATATTATAGTGTGTCCGAGATTCAGCATGCATGTATTGCTATATTCGTTAATATTGAAGATAGAATGTCGGTTAAATGGGGAAAGTTTTAGAAATTTTATGGCTATCATCATGGTAAATCAGATTGGAAGTAACTTTTTGTTTTTGAAATAATTGAAGAAAACAAAATTGTGCATTTTCTACTAGCCCTGTAGCTCTTTTATTTGAAGTCTGACAACATTTTGATTTGTACATTATTATGACACTTTTAAAAGACAATTTTAAAAAAAGTACCAAAATTTATCTACAGTCATTTGTTTTTGAAATACATACACTAACTATTGTTTTTCATGTGGACGCCATCTTGGATTTTTACATTATCGAATAGTATTTTTTATCACCTTTTCAGCGATGTATCACATGATACGAGAATTTACTTCCAACTATCAAAAATTTAAACCCTTGCTAATGTATCTGTTTTTACTTACAAAATTTAATACATTTCTAATTTTTGTTTTTGGACGCTATTTGGATTTTTACATTATCGAATAGTGGATTTTAACACCTCTTCAACAATGTATTACATGATATGAAAATTTACTTTCAGCAACCAAACATTTAAACAAAATAAAATATGAGGTCATGGATAATAATTGCAATGACTGACAAGAAGATGACATAATTTATCTATTCGCGTAAATTATTCGCAATCTGTGTTAAGTACTTAGAAAAATAATTGTTCTTGTTGTCATTGTTAGTGTTTATTATTATTGTTATTCTGTTATTTGTTCGTGTTGTTTGTTCCTGTTGTTATTATTGTTAATATTTATTCCTGTTTTGTATCTTGGTGCAAGATTTTTTGAAGTATGGCGTTAAGATATTCCAATGAAGAGAAGCTAGATATGCTTGAAATCTATTTCAAAGCAAATAGAAATGCAGATAATGCAATAAGAAATTTGAAGAAATATTTCCCGATCGGGTTCAACCGAATAAAAGACATTTCAGGACTTTAGTGATGAATTTATTATCATATGGCAGTTTTGAGAAGGAAAGACCTAACAAGTATGTTAAAGATAATGAAGGTAATAATAATGCTGTTCTAAATTTTGTTGGTGAAAACGAAGCATCTTCGGTTAGAAAATGACCGATGTATTACACATTCGAAATCCTCCGTCCATAACATTTACAAAAAAAAATTTCATCCATTCAAACCAATTATTACACAAGCGTTACGAGAAGGTGATTTTGAGAGACGAATGGGATTTTCACGGTGGTACATTCAAAAATCTGGGAAGATCCTCAATTCTCGTCCAACGTTTTATGGACGGATGAAACCAGATTTACAAATTGCGGAATTTTTAATAGGCACAATACGCACTTCTGGAATGTGGAAAATCCCATAAAGTTTGTGAAAGGAGATTTCAAACCAGATTTGGTTTCAATATACGGTGCGGAATTATAGGTATAAATAAAATTTTCTTAAAAAGTTTGTTTTAAATGTAACATTTTAGGAAATAACTTGATTGGACCATTTATTTTCAATTATAATTTAAACGGAGTCCGATACTTAGAGATGTTGCAAGAACAAATCATACCCGCTCTGAGAAACATCAATCCAAATTTAGAAAATATTTGGTTTATGCAAGACGGCTGTCCAGCACACAATTCAGCAGACGTTAAACAATATTTGCAAAGAGTATTTAATAATAAATTAATTTCCAATAATGGGGACATTTTATGGCCTGCCAGGTCCTCTGACTTGAACCCACTAGATGTTTATTTATGGGGTCATACAAAAAACGAGGTGTACTATTTCGAGACTCCAGAAAATCTTGAGATTTTAGAAAACAGAGTAAGACATGTACTAAATTCTGTAAATAGAAATACGTTAGTTAGGGTTACACATTCAGTGTTAAATCGTTGTAGAAAATGTGTGGAGTGTAGAGGGGGACATATCGAGCGTGTTTTATGATAGTTACTATTATCGGTTTTGTTTTTATTTTAGTTATTAGAAATTACAATAATTAGGAATCTAATTGTACAAACTTTTCATTTATTAATCCATGCCTTCTCAAGGCCTACTATTTCAATTTTATATTTTTTAAATTTTTGATAGTTGGAAGTAAATTCTCGTATCATGTGATACATCGCTGAAAAGGTGATAAAAAATACTATTCGATAATGTAAAAATCCAAGATGGGGTCCATATGAAAAACAAAAGTTAGTGTATGTATTTCAAATCAAATGACTGTAGATAAATTTTAGTACTTTTTTTTAAATTGTCTTTTAAAAGTGTCATAATAATGTACAAATCAAAATGTTGTCAGACTTCAAATAAAAGAGCTACAGGGGTAGTAGAAAATGCACAATTTTTGTTTTCTTCAATTATTTCAAAACAAAAAGTTACTTCAAATCTGACTTTACCATTATGATATCCATAAAATTTTCTAAAACTTTCCCCATTTAACCGACATTCTATCTTCAATATTAACGAATGAGCAATACATGCTAATATATATATATATATATATATATATATATATATATATATATATATATATATATATATATATATGTACAGGTATGGAAAAACATTATTGCGGGTCTGACTTATAATAAGCTAGAAAGAAACCCAATAAGCATTACATGAGTGTGAGAGATCCATAACGTTACCGATGTTACCACTTGTACATATTTGCATGTAGGCACAAAATGTGAACTACTTAAGTCTCTTTCAATCTAGCTTCAACACTTCTAACGAAACCAAAGCAATTAAGATGGTGTTGAAAAGTCGCGTGTTCTTTGAAACTTAAGTAAACACTTTACACTTAAACATTGAATGATAATAACTCAAACATCAAAGTTTATTGTAATTGCGAATGTATGACATGGTTCACCTGCTACTCGTAAGAAGAAACTTACGAGGGTGTTTGTAACATTTCTTGGGTGATGCTGTTTAAAGAGTCTGTAATTTTGACACGAAGTTCGTCCAATTTGTTAGCACGTTTATGCCTGTGCCCATAAATTTGCTGGAATACGTATCCCCAAACAAAAAAGTAGTTCGGCGCGATATCAGGTGAGCGAGGAGGATATTTAATAGTACCTTTTCACTAATAATACGGTTAGGGAATGTAGTTTCCAAAAACAGTTGAACTCTTATTGCAGTATGAGCAGGACCATACATGAGTGTTGTGTCGGACTTGCAAAAACACTGATTTTCAATTCTCGTTGACAGTAGCAATTAAATGTGTCATTCATACTAGCCTATTCCAAAGACTCGTGTATGGCATCAGCGCTTTTTGTTTGTTGTGTATTCTATTTCACTTAGCACGTGAACTAATTGTACTGTCTTAGTTTTACTTATTATCAGGCAGACCCGCGATAATATTTTTCCATACCTGTATATATACACATACGTGATGTAATTTCAAACCTCAATCACAATATCAATTAGGTCGCACCGGGTCTGAAGAAGTATTTAACTTTTACGTATATGGTCGCGCTGGGTATGACTAGGAAAATTCCATCAATGAGCAATCACGTCCGCACTTATACTATACCTAATGGTGGCAAGATATTGCCATATCAGTACAGTATTATCTTTAGTTACTATTGAGCCTATGAGACCCGGCGCGATCACTGGCGGGTTAAACACTCTTTTAGATGATACTCAGCGCTTTACTAAAATTCCAGTGGCGTAGCAAACTCACGATCATATACCATCAAAAGTACGTTCTAATCACAGCACAAGACTGCATATGCCCAGTGTGTCAAAATAATCTCACAAATTATATAATTACTGTAAGATTGCATTTTTTTTTTTAATTTTCTTAACACTTAATTTTTACTAATGATTTAGTTGTAAAATGAAAAAAAAAATTAAATAATGCCTATACTATATTATAAAAAAATAATCGTTTACTTTTGAAATTTATAAAGAATATGCTATTATAAAAATAAAATAGACAGTGTAAACGATAATTGTTACTATTTAAAAATTGATTATTTTTATGCTATTTTCTTTTAAATTATTAATAGGTTAAATAACAATAAATTGCAAATAAAATCAATATACTTACCAGAAGTAAAAAAATTTATTGAAACTACAACTGTTTTTATTTACTACCCGTAACTATGGGTTTAAAACTATACACCTACTAGATACATCGTTATTATAAATATACGTTTTTGATATTTATTATCAAATAGTAGTACTAAATAAATAAATATCATTAATAATTCTATATTTTTGTATAATAATTCAAATTATTTGAACATTATTTTTTAAATTATGAGTAAAACATAACTCACAAAATATTATTACAAAGCATAATATTAATTCGTAAAAGCTACATTATATATAAATAATCAACAATACAATATGTAACGTGTTAAAAATGATTTTTGAAACTACCCCGAAATACGCTACAAATAGAATAAAAAATATAGGGTCTAGCTCAGCTGTTTGTTGATGATCACTAAAGCGGCGCCACGTAGTTTAAGGTAAGACCGCCCCTAAGCTACGAAAGGGGAAGTGAAGCTGTAAGAGAGTACACATACAAGTACACATAATAACAAGTAGAACACACAATAGTCAATAAAACACAATGAAGGTCAAAGTAAGTAGTTATATTTACCAAATTAACAAGAAATAAACAAGAGATTTATGACCCTCAATTGTAAAAGAAAAATTAAGTCAAATTTCAACACCCAGTTTAGAAATGAATAATGCTAAATAAACATGGTCTTGTTGTAGCTAAGGAAACTCGTTTGCATTGTCCTTCAGACTATTTAGTTGAATGCTACTTTCAGCATTCAGAGTTAATTTTGTAAATCGCGTGATAATGGTATAGCTATCTTCTTGTTCAATCACCGCTAAAACGCATTTAATTGTGGAATACAATCTTTAGAACTGTATCTTCCAAGTAGTCACCTTTGAGCGTTGTTGCATATTTCTTTAATGCCATTCCAATTTTGAGTGCATGCGATGGAGTTTTAAAGAAATGTGTGTCGTAATCAAAATCCTCTTCCTGATGTACACTTTGATTTATGAGTTAGTAATATGATGAATTTAGAAACTGTACTAGTTTAGAAACATTCGGATCTAATTTCTTCGCTGCCAAGACGAGTCATTCCAATTCTCTATATCTGTCGATTGTTGTCCGGTAGTAGCGTTTGTCGTGATCCAACCTATTAAATGGGTGCCGGAAAATTCACCGAAAACAGTTCACCCAAACCATTTTACCGAAATCAGTTCACCGCAAAACAATTCACCGAAAGGAAAATTGACTGATTAAACAATTCACCGAAAATCCATTTTTCCAAGGTACTTTTTTAAAATGTCCTTTAACATATATTGTTTTAAACTTCCCTTCGCATTTTACGTGATTAAAAGACGATTCCAAACATATTTCCCTAAATGGATCTCATTTGCTTTATATTAGTAAGTAGATTATCGTCAATAAGTTGGATTACTGAACGTTTACATCATTGAAACGACGATTCGAAAAATATTTCCCTAATTGCATTTACGTAACAGACGTAAATACGTTTGGGACTAAAATTGAGTTTACAGTTTATAGAAAATTTTGCTAGAGTAAAATTCTCGAATACATAACAAGTGAAAAAGGCAAACGTTAGTCGTTTGTCGTTTGGCGGTCACTTTTTCTACACGGACAAAAAAGTAGATTCAAAGGTATATTGGAAGTATCGAAGTTACCACAAAGTTAAGCGTGCTGCACGCATAATAACACTGGATGACAGTGTTATTAAAAGAAGTGGAACACATAACCATTTCGCTGATGCTGCGCATGTAGAACAAATGCATGTGATGACCATCATACGCAACAACGCCAGAAGGACTCGAGATACACCACTTTACATCCTATCAAATGAAAATGTTGGAGTCCGGCAGCCAGCAGCAAGTAGGCTTGGGAAGGTAAGCGGCATGAAAAGAACAATACGCAATGTACGAACCAAGGATCAGGTTGCCCCAGCATTGCCTATTCGGCGCAGCGACATGGTTTTGCACGAAGAATATAAAATAACAAAAAACAGGGAAGCCTTTTTGATGTTCGATTCAGGACTTGATGAAGACCGGACATTGATGTTTTGTACGAGGAGAAATCTCCAACTTCTAGCTCTCAGGCTGACAACTGGTACGCAGATGGTACGTTTAAAGCTGCATCGCACCTGTTCTGTCAGCTTTATACACTACATGCGTAAAAACTAATGTAGCTATTCCTCTAATCTACGCTTTGCTACTGGATAAAACCAGATTTACCTGCGTTCGATTACTTCAGAAAATAAAAGAACTTCTCCCAGCATCAATTATTACTGATTTTGAAACTGGAATGATAAACGCTGTTACTGAAGAATTCCATAAGTCCAGACATCGGGGGTGTTTTTTCCATTTTTGTCAATGCCTAAACCGTTGGATTAGGCCTTAAACAGAGATACGAAACAGATGCATATTTTGCTCTGAAAATGCAGTTATTAGCCGCAATAGCATTTGTTCCTACAGTAGACGTGGTGCGTGCATTTGAAATATTTTGTGAGGAAAAAATTTTACCCCCAGAAGCACAACCGGTAATGGATTATTTCGAAGACACCTGGGTTGGACGTCCACAAAGAAATCGCCGCCGTCCACCACTTTTTCGCACGAAATGTGGAACTGCGTAGAAGGAGTACGTCTACACTTGCCCGAAACGAACAATGCTATAGAAGGCTGGCATCGAGGATTTGAGCAACAAATTTCCTCTGAACACCTTAACATTTGGAAGTTTATTTAAGCCATCCAGAGGGAACAAAGTGTACACGAACTGCAAGTTGAACAATATGTTGCAGGAATGGTAGCTCCGCCAGCCCGCAAGAAGTACAGGGACTGTGCCGAAAGGATAATGGAGAATGTAAATTGATACGATTTCTTACGCGGTATAGCCCACAATTTAGGATATTGATAAAATATACTTTAAATGTAAATCATACATACAAAAACAAAAACAAAAAAAAACAAAAAACCACGAAAACTCGCAAAAATAAAACACAAAAAACCAAAAACTTTTAAACAAGCCAGCATTTGCTGGAATTCCTAAGCCTTGATAAAGTGTGAAGAGAAGTTTACAACAATATATACTGACTTCCATAAAAATTGCAACACCTAGAATCTTTTGAACGATTTTATTGAAATTTTCGTCAACGATGACTTTTATTAGAACAAACAAACGATTAAAATTTGAATAAAATCTAGCTAGTAGTTTTTCTTTCGAGTCCCGATTTTTCTTGTGGGCCCACGATGGTCGTAAGAGAGTCAGATGGATGCGTGGAGAACGCAAAAATCGAACATTTTTGGTGGAACGCAACACAGCCCTCACACAAGTAGTGATGATATGAGGTGCAATATGTTACGGTGGCAGATCACCCTTGGTCTTCATTGATGACAACTTAAACGCCGCTAATTATATTATCAATGTGCTAGAACCCGTTGCGCCTCCATATCTTCAGGGGCTGGAAAATTCCATTTTCCAACAGGATAATGCGCGCCCTCATACGGCAAGGGCTGTAACACGTATTTTGGAAGAAGCTAACATTGCCGTCCTCCCATGGCCTGCTCGGTCGCCTGATTTGTCACCCATTTAACATGTATGGGATGAGGTCGGTAGGCGACTGGGTAATTTACCTCACCCTCCAGCTAACTTACACGATCTCCGGCTACGGATTCAAGAAGCTTGGGTTATATACCACAGGCAGCTATAGATCACTTGATTGATAGCATGCCACGCCGTCTAAATGAGTCCATTACAAATCGTGGCGGAGGAACTCATTATTTAAAAAAACATTTTTAGTTCTTTTGTTTTCAAATTTTAATCGTTTGTTTGTTCTAATGAAAGACATTGTTGACGAGAATTTCAATAAAATCGTTCAATAAATTCTAGGTGTGGCAGTTTTTATGGAAGTAGTATATGTTAGAAGTTTGCAACAATATATGTTAGAAAGATATTTTTAACAAAAGTACCAAAATAATGTAACATACCTTGGAAAAATGGATTTTCGGTGAATTATTCTTTCGGTGAATTGTTTGTCGGTAAATTTTCCTTTCGGTGAACTGTTTTCGGTGAATTTTCCTATATCCCATTGACCATAATTAATAATAGTCTGATTCTTCTAGGATTTTCGTCCTAAATCTTTCATACACCTTAGGACGGATACGCAGGAGTAGTGAGTTGGTGCTCCTTATCGAACCGTTTAGTTTCTCTGACGGACAGTTATTGAATGGGAATTTTCTTTGATGCGCTGCTTTTGGCAAAGAAATGTTAACAGAATGGGCACGGAATGTAATCATAAGCAAGTTTCTCGGTAGAAAGTGCTGTTCTCCTTTTAGGAATTAATATACCCTCTCCACTAGATATGGATTTTGTTTTGCTTGACTGTGCCACTATTTTTAAAGTGCCGCTAGTAAATTTTGTCTGTCTCTGCCATTCTTTTCCAGGCTTAATATCTTTGCTACTTCTGGTTCATTTGAGTGCATTCTATATAAATGTTTAGGAATGTGAGTAAAAGTTTTCTCGTGAAACGACAAAAACCTTTTATCCCATTTTCTTTTTTCACTGTGGTTCCTCGATATCTAACTTATTTTCTGTGTCACTATTTTTTATGTGAGCTTCGTTGTCCCCTTGAGCAATCGTCTCTGCTACTGCGACGATCTTTGTTGATGTAATTTGTTTTTCACAAACTTTAGCAGTCTTATTTCTTTTTTGATTTTTGCAAGAACCATTAATTAATCCTGAAGCTTGTGCATCTGTGTTGATCTCCACCAGTTCGCCACACCAAATGTCTTCCGGTCCAATGATCAATACCCGCGGACGAAATTTCGTATACCTATCAGTCGTACCATTAATGTCCACACATACAGACATATCCAAATCATCCTCATACGGGATGTTTATGCTATCTACTTCTGAAGAGGTAACGTAATTATCACTTGAGGCATTATACGAATATGGATCTGATACTGTACTATTTGATATATCCTTTACAGAAGGTCGATTTTCACCTGAACGGTTTCTCCTAAGATGTAATTTTATTGGAGACTCTTGAGTCTCTTCCAGCGATAGGCTATTTTCTATCAAAGATAACTGCGGTGTACTGGAAGTTTGATCTTGAATGCGACTTGAACTGCTGATTTGAAGAATTAACACGTCGTGTAGTATACTAGTATAATTCGTAACATCGAAGCCTATATTTTACGTTCTCCTCCAGCACCTATACAAAATAAAAAAATAACATTTATAATATTACCAAATATCTAATCTAAAAAACTGTCACGTGTGGTCAAAATCTACCGAAGACTTTTGGTTTTATCAAACTTTAGGATGTTTATTAATACGCAGTCTCGTGAATGGGTGGGAGTTTTTTTTTAATTTGAATGTATCCGAGTATAGATTTTGGAAGCATTAATTTAGTTACAAATTTGTTTGACGCTATCTGGATCTATTACAAATTGGGTATCCAGTGTTGTGAATGGTGCATTGATCTTTTCGGTGTGTTTGTTGTCAATAGACTGAAGTTTTTAAATTAAGATTTGGTCCAACGCGTTGACTTTGTATATTAAGAAAAGGAATTTTGTATAAGTTAATATATAATATAATAGTTAATAGTATTCTTTTTTAACAGAGATAATAATGCATTTTTCTTTTTATCTGTGATACCTACTTTACGTTGGTATGCTTGTTTTAAAAACAACTTTCTTATTTTCTTTGTTTTATTCTTTGATATGAATTCTTATAATAAATCATTCCCGGATGATCTTCGTGAACTTGGACCACTTTTACATCGGCAATTTTGAATACTTCACCTTCTAATTCATCGAAAAATTTGTAAAGTTGGAATCTGTGGTAAGATCTTTTAGTTCAAAGAAATCATCTACTCGGTATGGGTTTCCAGATTTTCTAGCTGCTCTAATTAAATAAATGTATTGTTCAGGTATGAAGATTGGTCCAGATTTTTATGACCTTCGTATTTGTCGCACAATCACCGAATGGGCATTGTCTCTCTCATTTTGGCTGTGCCCGGTAATTAAGTATTTGTGTGTTATACTTCTGATATTCTCGTATTCTGAAACCACATGCATGTACATGGACAGGATGTACCGGTTTTTTTGCTGCCCAGCATAATTATCAGAATAGAATATAACATCTGTTTTTTTTTATTATCAACAGCGGGATTTCTGTTTTGAACTTGTAGATATCGTAAAATACAGGAACCGATTTTGTTTACACCTCTATTGACTTGGCCTTCATGGCAGAGGTAGCACTGAACATCGGTTGTTTTTAAATTGTACACAGTTAAGTTAAATATATTCAGTTTCGAGGAATAATAAAAAGATGAAACATTTCCTCTTAGGCATGGCAGAATTGCCTGTAAGTCATATACAGTCACAACGCTTTCCGAACCCTTGTTCTTTTCTTTTTCTAAACGCGACAAATTCTTTTCTTCGTGATGTATATCGTACATTTGTTGAAGACCTTTCTTCTCTTCTGCGTTATCATTCTGGTAGGAGGTGCAAGGTTCGCACTGGTCTTTTTAGGGGTGAAAATAGATATGTCAAATTCTTCGTTAAGTATCCTGGAAAACATAACACAGTTGGCACTTGGAACTTTTTTAGCTATGTAATCTCTTTGAATCACGGCGATAGATTTTCCGCTATCACTCTATTTCTTTGTTGTTTCCAAGCGATAGTAATAGCCCTCGATGCGAGGAATAATTTTTATGTGATTTCTTACTCCTTCTTTAATCTCCTTATCTACTTTTGCTTGCTTGCCATCTGTGAATATTGTTTGCCGATCTTCTTCTGAGAACTCTTCATAAGATTTCAATTTGCATTTTTCTGTGCAAGTTGGGCGCATTGTCCTTGCTACAATAATTTTTTTTTACTTTTGGAACTAGGAACTAGACTCGTAAGTTTTTCCAGAATTTCGCAGTTTCTTAGCCATATTTTTCTTCCATATATTAGAGAAACATAGAGATTTCCATATTTTAACCCATTGCTAGTTAAAGCTGCTCTCCTCGTAATGCTGCTTACTCACTAGAGAAAAACGTACAGCCATGTCTTGCACTATTCTCATTATCAACTCCGTTCGACTAGACATTGCTGAACTAGAAAAATGTCGCATCTTAAAATATCACGTCTATTCGATATAAAATTAATCGGAAAAAACAACTCTTCTAGTATATTTCGGTTGAAAATAATCACTACTTCAATTTTTGAAAGAAAAAAAAGTCACATTTCTATTTAATTCACAAAAGCTTTAAAAATAAATTAAATTTATTATTACCTGAGCGTTAAAACCGTCACTTCTCGACATGTGTCCTTTTTAAGCCATACGCCATGATTACTCTTTCACCGCCTTGTTGTAACTAAAAATACAACGTTGTTGCTGATTCATAACTCCGCATTTCCTGTCAACGGAAAAGTGACACTTGTTCCAACTCGCGCCTAATAACTACAATACACTCGTGTCATTTTTCTAAGGCAAATAACGTAACTTTTTGTATCGTTTTATGCAGAAACATTAAAATTCACATTTTTTGAGTTGTTTCAGGTTTCTTTCGGACCGACAATATAGTTAATAAAAATTTATAAGGCAAAGCCAACACTCTCACTAAACAATGAACACAGTTTTTGCTTCAACATCGCTCATTTGGTCATCTGATTTGCAAATCTTCTACTGAATATTCGAATTTTTCATAAGGAATATTTGAGCTTATCGCAATTATTAGTAAAACCAGTTAACTCGTTTATAAAACTATCCTTGTTAACTCGGTGGTCAAATGCAATAAGCTTATTACATAAACTCTCAAGAGCCGTTGTAGGAGGGATTCCGGGATGAAAAGCTAAAATCTCTGTAAAAGTTTCCATGATTTTAAAATCTGGTTTTTTAAACTTTCTATGGTTGTTCAAAATAATGCTATGGACCTCAACAATAAATTTTTGAACAAAATTTTGAATTGGATTATCTTGTAGCAAATATTTTTGGAGGGAAGTCTTCTTCGATCTCTTAGCAGAATTCGGAGTTACTTATTTCATGTTGATGGTAGATATACAAATAAAATTGTATTTTAAATTGTTTTTACATCTGTTTGAACTTTTAACAACAGTTCGATTGTCCCTTCTATTAGTTGGTGACATTTTAGTATTCGAAGATAGCGGTGTTGTTAGATTAAAAATACTCAAATAAATGAGGCAAGAGAACATTTTAATATTTGAATAGAGACTCTTTAATATTTCTCGCGTTTGGCCTAATGTCAAAATTCATTGTAATACTTATTTCAAAAAATTGTGGAACAGTTGTAACTTCTTGTTTATGAATCCTGAGAGATGAAAATGAGCTTCATCACTCATAATCACATTGTCACTAAAATGTTCATGATTGTTAATATGGTTTAACAAATCACGACTGAAGTTTGAACGACTTATGAAGTCATTTGGTTCTAATTATTGCACAATCAGAATTTTATATGGTTTAAAATGCAAGTCCTTATGTAAAATTCTTCTTAAGGTTGTCGCTGAAATTCCCAGCGAAATTGAGTGACGCCGTGCAGAACGTTGTGGACTTCTTACCATAGCTTCACTGACTCTCAGAATAGTTTGCGGTGTTCTCACTGGATTCAATCTCCGGTGGGGCTTCCGTTTGAGCAATGAAGCTGTTTCTTCAAAATTTTTAACCCAAATTTTGATAGCATGCGCAGAGGGCACAGCATTATTACGATCAATGTTAAAATGATTGCGAAACATTCTCTGAACTACTACGTAACTATTACTTTTGTGGAATGCTCTTACGGCAAATGAACGGTGTTCAGCTGACCACTGTTGCATTTTGACAAAATGCTGTTAAACTGACAATAACCTAAAAGTAACAGCAGCCTCTAATTATTAGAAGTTTACTATTAAAATGACATTCAAAATCGCCCGTTTCCATGGCGCACCTTGTGTTACCAGATCAATTTGATATTTTTTAATATTAAGTTCGAGTAAGTCATGTGCTACTCTAGTTCTGTCTAGGTTAATTTGTAGTGTTTTGTACATTTTTTAAATCGTAAAGCTTTCCCCTCCCATCCCCTCTTCGTTCGGACGGTCCGTTATTTCCTTTTATCTATATTTGTTTGCTTTTATTTTGCTATTCCATATTTCCTGTACTAGGGTTCTAGAAATTTGACATGCCATTGTTCCAGCTTGATGGCCTTCTTCTTTGCACTCATAGCACTTAGCCGCTTTTGTGCACGTATTTTGCATATGGCCCGTTTCTCCACATTTCCTACAGTTGAATCTTATGTCCAACTCTTCGTTTGGACAGATATCTGTGTTATGTCCGTGCAGTTTGCATTTCTTGCATTTGACGGGGCTTACTATTTCGTGGATAGTACATCGACTCCATCCAATTCTTAACCCCCCGCTTGTCGCTACCACTACTGTAACGTGGTTTGTTGCACGTGAGCGTTTTGCTCACACTTATCATCTGAAGCATTTTTAAAGGTAAACTACGGGTAAATAAGGAATGTTTGTAAGGTAAATTGTTTATTTTCTAACAAATTAAGTTTAAGTATAATATCTTATGGATTATATGTATAGATAAATCAATATCAAGTATAGTTTATTTTCGACATTTATTCTTTATCGAGTCGTGTCAAGCATTGTTCGCATATAGATATCGCATGTTCGTTGCACAGGTACTTCGGACATTTGCAACATTCTTTTTTCGTTTTCCTGTTTTTACTAGCACTTGTACTTGGCTGGTCCTTATATCCTACTAGCATTCTAACAGAATAGTTTAGTTGAGAAGGTAAATTTGTAATTGATAATCTTGATTGCGCGTGCGGTTTTATTAGCTCTAAAGCTAAACTGCTTAGATAGCTCCGTCTTTCTAGCTTATCGCCCATTTTGGTTGTATGAATTATTTGAGAGTTTATCCCTCCAACATTCAACAAAGAGAAGAATATGGTCAGCGGCCATCTACAACTGATCCTTGCTACAGAATACTGCGATACAAGTTGATCCACCGTGTCTACCCCCACCTTTATTTGAATTATAAAAGGTTATTACTTCCGGTTTATTTTGATTTGACATCGATTTCGTCGTCGTTATGCATCGTGGAAAATAGCATTACGTTTTTATTTTTTTTTAGGGACATACGAAACTAACAGCCCTGTTTTCAAAAATGCAAACATACTGCTATTTACTGGTCGTATTTTGGTGTTTAGGAATATTGGAGGAATCTCTCTTTTGTTTTTTCGAATGGTACCAACAACCGTCGTTTTGCATTTTACTAAATCAAGTGCTAATGGAACAGACGTAAAGTAGTTATCCATTGTAATATTTCTACCACTATTTATAATATGTGTAGTTAGTCTTTTTACCACACTAGCAGCTTTGTTGTCAAAGCGGTATATACCCTCTGGTTGTTTCCCTGGATAAATTTCCAAGTTTGAAGTGTAGTATATAGACGAATCCACCAGTGCATAAATCTTTATGCCGTACTTCGAAGGTTTATTTGCTATATACTGCCTAAATATACATCTGCCCCGAAATGCAGGTAACATTTCGTCTACCGTTGTGTTTTCCCCAACCTCGTAGTTCTCTAAACACGATTGTCTTGTTGTCGTTCTTGCCTAGTGTCCGTGTTATCAAAACGGAGAGCCTCGAGAAGCACGTAAAATCTCCGACTTGACATCGTTGCACGAAAACACACCGGAGACGTAACATCTGCCCATAATTCTTTTACATTTAGATAAGATGCCTTATTTACGCCTGCCATATAAAGTAGACCCAAGAGAGCTTTCAATTCCTGAACTGTTGTATCTAAGCAATCCCTTTCGCGAGAATAGTTCTACGCGCCTTCTTCAAGTACAAATTAGTATACTGTGTAATAAATACTCTCTAGCATATGTTCAGAAAAAAACAACTGCCAAGAATCCATTCTTGTCGATACATTTCTGGCAGCTCCTTTTATACCCGGGCTAATTGTAACCACATGTTCTTTTCCCCTGCGTACGTTAGGACGTGGAGGGTGCATACGCCAGATAGTTGTTTTATCTTTACCAACGTAACTTAGTCCAGTATGATGTAGCACTACTTCTTCAGATTCTGAAGTAGATTCTGCAGACTGTTCAGAATCTGTATTGTGACTGCTGTGTTCCGATGGAGCATCAGATTCAACTTGATCTAGTCGGTTTTCGACGTTCGAATCACCAACATCAAATATAAAATGGTCCCCAAGCCATGGAGCGCTTACTAGAACACAATATATAATTGCAGAAATACTATTCAAGATGTGTAATACTCATAGCTATAAATACCTTCGGATATTCCTTCGAATGACTGTAGTGCGAGCTCGACCAGCTTCTTACCACGATTCATTTTATGGATAACACACAATTCTACACACAATAATTATACACAAAAATTTAAATTACAGCACACAAACGTAACGAGATCAGAAAACATAAAACGAGATTTAATGAAACGCGGTTTGTCGCACAATGAGCAAAATGCTAACGCTGCAAACTCCCGGTAAATAAACACTTCATAGAAACCATACTAAACAAACAATAACAAATAACCGTAATAAATTCTTTCCAGGAAAGTTATAAACTCAGGTAGCGAAAAGGGCGCGACTTGAAACTGCCTTGTAAACAAAATAGTGATAAATTTCTTGAAGTGTGAGCAAAATGCTCATATAGCGACTAACGACGGGTTAAATTATACCTTTTGTTCAGTAATAACTTAGCCGCCTCTTTTGGCACTGTTATTGTTGCCACTTGTTTTGTATCATTCCCATAGGGCTTTAGGGTGTGCACTTTGATTTCTTCCTTTGATATCTGGCCGTTTAAGGAGACGTAGACTGCCTCTTTAACTTCCTCCTTGCTGGTCACATCATCTATTTCCTTAATTATAGTCGCTGTCCTCGGGCTGCTTCTCTTAACCTCATATACCTTTGAGCCTAGTTTTTTATTGGTCTCCGTTTTAAAATCTTCTACGTCTCCCTTCTTCGTTTCTTTTAGTACAATCCTCATGTTTCCTTTTTGTGTACGCAGAACACTGCGCACGCTTACCCCTACTTCCTCTGTATTAATTTCTGCTTTCATTTTTTTTAGCATTTCCGCGTATGTGCTACTCTCTTCCCCCCTAACTATCTCAATGGTTGTCATTCTCTTTTCTACGGGCTTATCCCTTTTACCTTGTTTTGTGTATATTGAGATTTGCATATCTGTCTCTCTAAAGACGTATTCCATAATTTTGTTAATGAGGCTGATCACTTCCTTCTCATCTTTGTCGTTCACCATCTATATGTCCTTTTTACCTTCGGTGATCATATTATTCAACTTGTTTAGGCTTCTAAATATTTGTTCATATCTAATCTTTTCTTCATCTTCTCTTTCGTTTTCTTTCTTACCATTCTTCTCTATCAGATAAATTGCCTCTCCTTAGGTTTCAGTGCTTATTTCTTCTTCGTCATCCAAAACCGTTCACCTATCTAGGATTTGTATTATCTGTCCTGGTCTAGGTCTTGCCTTTTCTAAGATTCTTTTAATACTTGGTCTCATCTCGCAGATTTTATTTAAAAACGGATTTTGATCCCATTTGTCTGTATTTATTATGATTACCTTAATTTTATTTTCATTTTTGAAAGGATTTCCTTTAATAATATTGGTTTTCCCAAAGTGTCTTTCGTGCCATCTCTTTTTTAGAATGCTCCATAGTTAATCGTACAATGTTAGGTCCTCTTCCAGTACTTTTTCCACAATTTCACTATCATTTTCCGCCTGTCCGTATGTCTGAGTTCCTATTGTGCACATTTTTTTTTCTTTAACCTTTCCAACATCTTATTCAAACTCTGCTGTGAGGGTCTTCTTGTTTGGCAAACTTTTTTGTAAATATAGATTTTTGCATTTCCTCTGTCATAAGCTGGGCTAACTTTACCCCTTATGATATCTATGTTATCTTTTATTGCTTTTTTAGTGTTTGGGTGTTCTCTCGCGAGTTTTGACAGACTTTTGATAGCTCTGTCTATAGCATTAATTATTTCCCTTGCTTTTTTTGAATATTTATTTATCGTGTCAGGGCTATCTTCGTCCTGTAAGTCGCTTATACTGACTCTTTCTCTTTTACGCTTAATTGCTCTACGTTCATTCTCTTCCCATGTGTAATTCAAACATGAAATATTTTTTAGGGTATCAATTTTTTCTCCCCATCCTCTCGGTGGCGATGTCACTATCGATAGGTTTCTTTTTTTAACATTTCCCCCCCACCCTTAGGTGCACTATTTTCTTCTATATCCGTAACTTACTGTATTTTGACGCATATGGTATGTGTTTCTACTGATAATATAGCAATTAGCACTATATGGTAGTCCTTTCTTCCTACTATATTCTGTGATATATATATATATATACATATATATACTCTAATTGTGATATTTACATATACGAGTAAATCTACCACTTTTGAGATATTGTAATTGTAATTAAATTTAAACCTAATGAATTGTCACTACTTGATATTAACAAATTAAATATAAGTTCCACACAAAATTTAAAAAAAAAGTATTTACACCAAAAGAAAATTTAAAGTAATGAATTGTTCTTAACGCTAAAAATTAACTCAACAAAAACCTGTTTGTTATAACTAAAAAGTATTTCTGAGGTAATTGACCCTTATACACTTAATAATAATATCTGTTAATTACTATTAAAGTAAATAAAAGTATTAATAAATATTGTATATATCAAATAAAATCCAATTTAAATGTGTTGAACCGCACGATTATTTGTAACTTTAGGTTTAAATTTCAATAATGTGGGAAATTTTTAAAATTAATCAAAATTAATTTGTTTTGTCCCTTCCAACTGTCCTACAGGAGTGGAAAAAAACTCATTTTACTCGTTTTTTAATAAGGAGTTTAGCGCAGAAAACCAAAAGTCTCTATCTTGCTTCGTTATCTGCGCGCTACCTTATCAGTTACACTTCTACACTACCCACCGAACAAGTGGTTTAAAAATTTGAACGCACCCCCTCGAGTGGGGTATCAGATGAAAGCTGTCTTTTCAGCGCACTTACATATGCAATCAGAATTTGTATAAATCAACCCTTAGATCAGCTATACCCTATTAATGTTTTATTAATAAAATAGTGATAAGCCTCTAGCTACCGTACCTTAACTCCGATAAGGTCGGCGGACCAGTCATTAGATAGAGCATTTAAATGTCTTTAAATGTGGTAAAATTCGTATAGCTCAACTAATCCTGATCCGATTTTTTTGGAACTAACACTAAACTACACCTGATAGTTTCTCTTACACCTTCACCAAAGTACTAGTATCTACACTTTTTCATAAGGATTTTATGTTGTGAAAACACGGTTTTTTGGCACAAAAAGTGCCACTGTATCTCTTTTTATTGTCCGATTTCTGCCCGGTTAACAGCATAAAATAGCCCCCCCGGACAACGCACCTCACTGAAATTTCAGAAATTTTTTAATTTTAGTATTCTATTTTTAATTCATTTAAAACTGCGGATCTCGCCAAAACACGACTACACTCGTTCATACTACTACTACTACTACTACTACTACTACTACTACTACTACTACTACTCACTACTGTTACTACTGTTACTACTGTTACTTAATCTTCTCTTTAATAAAAGTGACCGTAAGGTACTCTTATTTGAAAACTTGACCCCATATTACAAGCAAATGTTGTATCAAGCTAAATTACGTGCAAAAACACTTGATTGGAAATTTGTTTGGATAAAATATGGCCATTTGTATATAAAGAAATCAGGTGATTCTGCACGTGTTATAAGAATTGAACATTTTAATGACCTTAATAAAATGGATTGATATACATAATACTATCATTCAAACCATATTTTGTTGTTATTAAATTTGTTAAAATTATCTCTAATAAAAATGTCTTTAGAATTTCAAAATAATAGCATAATCAATTTTCAATCCTTTAATAGTATATCAGAATGGACAAATGCAGTAAATACTAAGATAATTTGTGTGGAGGAAAATAAAAATAGTTTATCTTTATTGTGTTTAAATATACATGGAATTAAAAGTCATTTTGATGAATTTTTGGTGTATATTAATAGATCCAACTTTGATATTATTGCCTTAGTAGAGGTCTCTATTTATAATGAAGAGATATGTAATTATAATATTGAAGGATTTACTTGTTATTCAAAATTGCGTACAGAAAGAAAAGGTGGTGGTATTCTTATGTATATAAAGAACATATATTTTTTCACCGAAACATTTTTCAATTCCACATCTTATGAAAGCCTTGAGGGGATAATAACTTTTGCACCTGATTTGATTTTAAAATTAATAATTGTTTATCGACCACCAAATACCAATGTAAATTTGTTCATTAATGAAATAGAAACTCACATAGTAAATAATTGTAATATGCACAATATAATTTTTGGGGGTGACATTAATATAAATTTAAATAGCCAAACAAGGATCACCAATCGTTATGAATCAGTATTAAGTGCTCATGGTTTTTATCAATGCATTTTAGGTTCAACGCGCGAAGAAATTTATAACAATAACTTGGTGTCATCAAACATAGATCATTTATATTATCGTGGAAAATTTCTAAAAATTTTATCTGGCACAATTAGGTCTAAGATTTCAGATCATTACATGATAGCAATATCATTACTATTTGAAACTAAAGTAGACACTTGCCAAAAAATCTGTAAAGTAATGAACGAAAAAAATGTTAAAATATCTCTGTGTAATTATGATTTTACGAATTTACATTGCGAAATTGACCCTGAGAAATTATATAATAAAATAGTAAGTATATTTGGATCAATTTATGATAAAAACTTAATTCAAAAAAAATTAGTAACCATACCGTAAATATTAAATTTAAAAAGGAGTGGATGACAACTGAACTGTATAAAGATATAGAAAAGAGAGACAGATTATACAAAAGGTGGTATCAGACTAGGCAAGCTAACCATCGTTATGAGTACAATAGATTTCGGAATAGATTAGGTTTAAAAATAAAGAAGGAAAAAGAAAAGTTTTATTCTAAAAAATTTACAAATGTGCCTAATAATACTAAGGAGATGTAGGATGTTCTGAATAATATAGTGAAACATAAAGACAAAACTACGATTGAGGAAAGAATTAAAAAAGCTATGCCTAATGTTGGTGATACAGCCATTGCTAATAACTTTGCTGTTTTCTTTAATTCCAATCTACAGTCAATAATTCATTTTTGTAGTATAAAATTTATGGAAACTAACACTCTTGTTAGTGAAACCAACTGTAGTTTTCGGTTACAGAAAATTAGTGTAGACTCTGTAAAAATGAACTGTTAAAGATGAATGCAAGAAATCACCAGGATTTGATAAAATTAGATTACAGGATATTATATATTTGGTTGAAACTATGTACATTATTATTCAAAAACTGATTAACTTAATAATTGCAACTTCAAGGGTACCGTCAAAATTTAAAATAGCTATTGTTCGGCCAGTACATAAAAATGGTTCCTTTTCAGAGATATCTAACTATAGGCCTATTTCTATTTTATCTGTTGTAGAAAAGGTGTTTGAGAAACATTTATATGCACAAATGAACAAATTCTTACAAGTTAATTCTATACTAGCAAAGGAACAATATGGATTTGTAGAAGGGCTAGGCCCTAATAAACTGCTGGCAAATTATGCAGCATATGTGTATGATAAGCAAAAAGATAGTACTAATGTTATGTGCCTGTTTATTGATTTTGCTAAAGCATTTGAAACTATTGCACATAATAAGCTTTTACTCAAACTTAACACTTTGGGTTTTCGAGGTCCGATATCAACATTATTGCAAAATTACTTAGAAAGTAGGAAGTTTGTGGTAGAAATCAATAAACGGTTAAGTAGCGAGCACCCTGTAAACACAGGAGTGCCTCAAGGATCAGTTTTAGGTCCCCTCCTATTTTTGTTATATATAAATGATTTACCTCAAGTAATTCAAATATGTAAGGTGTTGATGTTTGCTGATGATATTCTATTAATAGCAGCACATAAAAGTTCAAAAACCGCAGAGAAATTTTTACAATTTGATTTAGATAACTTAGCGAAGTGGTCCCATGATAATCAACTAATGATTAGTAGTAGTAAAACAAAGTGTATGCTTATCACCACACCATATATGGAGAGGGGTGAGGTAAATTTAAAACTCCATACCTGCAAATGTTTTCAGTTGCAGAAGAAAAAAAATTCATTCTTGCTTTTCGGACTGTAATGTTATTGCTACTTGTTCTACATTTAGATACTTGGGGATAACAATTGATAATTTTTTTAGGTGGGACATTCACATATTCAATGTTTGTAAAAAATTAAAACTACTTCTAGTAAAAATGTACTATATTAGAAATTTGCTGCCTCAGAAAATTAAAAAAAATTTTGTATTTAGCTTTGGGAGAATCCATTATAAGATATGGACTACCTGCATGGGGTTTTGCTGCAGATATATATTTAAATCGGATTAACATGTTGCAAAGGAGAATTTTAAAGTTAGTCTGTGGTAATAAAGGACAACATACTTCATTACAGGAATTACTTAAAAATTGTAATTTGTTAAGTGTTAAAGGAATACTTTACTATACAATTATTTTAGAAAACTATTTTTCAGACTATTACTTGCAAAGAGTAGAAAGTACATATAATTTAAGGTCTGAACTTTTCATTGTACCAATGGCACATAACAAATACGGCCAAAATAGTTTGCATTACATTATACCAAAATTGTTTAATGAATTACCTAAAGAGACTATGAATTTTACTAGTATGAAAAAGCTCAAGTCAGATGTTAAAGAATTTTTGAATTCCACATACATATAAACACAATATTAGAAAAATAAAGAGGGAGGGGGGGAAGAATGCAATTTTATTAAATTCTCAGACAGTTTTATGTTTTATGTTCAATATTTTCAATTAATAATAAAAAGGGAAGAATGCTATTTTGTTCAAATCTTAGACATTTACGCTTTTACGTTTAATATTTTCATTTAATAATTATATAATACTGAAAACCCTAATCTAATTTAGTTTAATTTAATTTAACCAAATATAATTTAAAAATTGATTTTAATGTCAGAGAATGTGAATAGGTTTTTATTAGTTACGTCACTACATAAATAAAATTATGACATACATATTAATTTTTATTATATTATTTGACGTATTTTTCTTCATTTTTAATTTTTAATAAAATTTACATAGATCAAATTTTATTGATAGTTTACTACTTTATTTAATTAAATAGATGATCATGTATTTGTTTTTAGGTCTAAATTAATTTAAAGTAATTTTGTTTTGCTATCTTAGTCAAATTATGTTAATGAAAAATTATCTAAGTGTAAATAATGTGGGATATATATATTAGTATTTAGGGAGGGTTGAGTTGTGACATTTTTTATAATAATGTTAATTTAAACTAAATAATTTAAAGGTTTCCTTATCATCGTAAAGTAGGACTTTGAATTATACACTGCACACTTTGTCAAGCAGCCTGTCAAAGGGTTAGCTTAAAGTGAAACTGTAAATATTTTGCTAATAAAGTTATATTGATTGATTGATTGACTACTGTTACTACTGTTACTACTGTTACTACTGTTACTACTGTTACTACTGTTACTACTGTTACTACTGTTACTACTGTTACTACTGTTACTACTGTTACTACTGTTACTACTGTTACTACTGTTACTACTGTTACTACTGTTACTACTGTTACTACTGTTACTACTGTTACTACTGTTACTACTGTTACTACTGTTACTACTGTTACTACTGTTACTACTGTTACTACTGTTACTACTGTTACTACTGTTACTACTGTTACTACTGTTACTACTGTTACTACTGTTACTACTGTTACTACTGTTACTACTGTTACTACTGTTACTACTGTTACTACTGTTACTACTGTTACTACTGTTACTACTGTTACTACTGTTACTTCTGTTACTTCTGTTACTGCTGTTACTGCTGTTACTGCTGTTACTGCTGTTACTGCTGTTACTGCTGTTACTGCTGTTACTGATGTTACTGCTGTTAATACCGTTACTACCGTTACTACCGCTACTACCGTTACTACCTTTACTACCTTTACTACCTTTACTACGTTACTTACCGTTACTTACCGTTACTACCGTTACTACCGTTACTACCGTTACTACCGTTACTACCGTTACTACCGTTACTACCGTTACTACCGTTACTACCGTTACTACCGTTACTACCGTTACTACCGTTACTACCGTTACTACCGTTACTACCGCTACTACCGTTACTACCGTTACTACCGTTACTACCGTTACTACTGTTACTACTGTTACTACTGTTACTACTGTTACTACTGTTACTACTGTTACTACTGTTACTAATGTTACTACTGTTACTACTTTTTTTTTGAGGGGGAACCTTTTATAGGTGCCCCACATTCTGTGGGGGTATGTGGGATTCACTTCTCTCTTGAGTAAGCGCTACCCACTAAAACCCCTCCCCTCATCCATTGAGTCTGGCAACCTGGAATCACCGACGGCATACTTCAGGTTGACCACGGGAATTTGATGATGGCCCTGGAAGTAGTAGCTGGTTTTATCCTGCATGCTACTCTCACTAAAGGATCATTTTAAACTCACGTTCATAACACTAAAATAGGCACTCTTCCTTCTTTTTCTTTTTTGCACGTCTTTTATCACCATTCTTTTTTTTCGAGCATTTTGCTTATGATGTTTTCTTTTTGTAGTGCAGTGCCGATTTCGTTTGCTGTTTCCGTTCTAATGTTTTGCCATCGCGGGCAGTAAAATACCGTATGTTCCGCGGTGTCTACTTCTTTACAGTATACATGAACTATCGCTTGCTCGTTTGTATTTGTAAAGGTAGTGTCTAAATGCTCCGTGCCCCGACAGGAATTGCGTGAGCCAGTAATTCATCTGCCCGTGTCTTCTGCTGTGCCACTTATTTACATCTGGGATCAGTTGTCTGGTCCATGCAGCCTTTTTGCTGTGTATCCATAGTTCATTCCATTTGTGTATGGTTGCTTTCCGGAGTTTTTCCCTATCGGTGTTTTGCTTGTAATAGATTTCATCTCGTTCCTGTATTATTAGATTTAGAGGAATCAAGTCACTTAGCAGTAGTGCTGCGTCTGCCGAAATTGTCCGATATGCTGACGTAACCCTTATCGCTAA
Source organism: Vesta saturnalis (assembly GCA_036346205.1). Taxonomy (NCBI): domain Eukaryota; kingdom Metazoa; phylum Arthropoda; class Insecta; order Coleoptera; family Lampyridae; genus Vesta; species Vesta saturnalis. Next base: position 38,203 of record JARFJB010000306.1, on the reverse strand, counting down.
CCTTCTTTGCGTTTTTTGGATTAGACTGCCGTATGTTTTATACTTTAATACCTTGGACCATATATTTGACCCATATAGAATTATTGACTCGACCATTAAGGCCAGAAGCTTCCTCTTACAGTGACTAGGTCCGTTTATATTTGGCATTATACGATACATGTTCATCGCTATTTTTTCGGCTTTTGCGGTTACAGTCTTAACGTGTTCTGTCATCATTATTTTTTCATCGAAGGTGATGCCTAGGTACTTTATGCTCTTGGTGTTCTCGATCGTTTTTCCGTCTATTTCTAATTTTATTTGTTTGGTACTTCTTCTTTTCCATAGGAACACAGCTTCTGTCTTTTCTGCAGCAATGTCGAGCCTGTGGTTTTGCAGCCAGTCAGTTACTAGTTCTAGGGTAATGTTGGTAATCTGTGTGAGTTTGTCCAAGGTTCTTGCTGAAGTTATTATTGCTAGATCATCGGCGTAGCCAATCAGTGTGACGTTATCCGGTACATCTAGTTTTAGGATCTCATCGTAATATATGTTCCACAACAGTGGTCCCAAATAGATCCTTGTGGAACTCCTCTATTTATTTGCATTTTTCCGTGTCGTCCCAGGTTATCCATCTATTGGTGAAATATACTTGGACAGCTTTAATCAAATAGCTGCTAATTGACTTTTTCTTAAGTGCTTTTATTATGCCTGCCAAAGTGCCGAGTTGAAGGCATTTTTGACGTCTACCGTCACTAGTAGGCATAAGTCTCGGTGCTGATACGAAGCTTTTTGGGAAGTCTCGGCTAGTTCTTTTACCTTTGCCAGTGCGTGAATTGTCGACCTTCCCTTTCTAAAACCATACTGGTGTTTATGCAATCCTTCTTTTTGTCCTAATTCTTTACTGATCCTGTCACATAGGATCTTCTCATAGGCTTTTCCCAGTCCATTTATGAGGCATATCGGTCTATATGTCGTGGCACTATTTAGTTTGCTTGGCTTTTCTATAAGTACTACCTTGCTAATTTTCCATATGTCTGGGAATGCCCAAGTTTTAGATAGTCGTTGAACATTTTTGAAAAGTATTCAGCGTGCCATAAAATGACCGCTTTAGAAATTAACTGCGGAATATTGTCCGGTCCTCCAGCTTTTTTTGTGTTAATTTTATTTGCCACTGTTCTCAATTCTTCGGGAGTTACTGTTTCAATCTCTTCATTGGTGTCGTCAATTGGTTTCCACTGAACGGTTATATCTGTTGGGAAAAGCTTTTTGATTATATCCCTTTGAGCTTCCTTGCTTAATTTTCCTTTATTTTTTATCATTCCTAGCTTTTTAAAAACTATTTTATACGCTTATATGTCTCTATCTAGGTCTTCCTTCAGTTTGTTCCAACACTCTTGTTTCGCTCTTATTATTCCTACCTTGTAGAGTTTCTTAGCTTCTTTGTATTTGTGTAGGGTTTTTCCATGTTCTTCTTCGTTTGCGTTTGATCTGTTATTAATTTTTATCAGGTCTCTTTTGGCTCGTATACATTCTTCTCTTAAGTTTTGTAGTGTTTGATTCCACCAAACACTACAAAACTTACTACTACTGTTACTACTGTTACTACTGTTACTACTGTTACTACTGTTACTACTGTTACTACTGTTACTACTGTTACTACTGTTACTACTGTTACTACTGTTACTACTGTTACTACTGTTACTACTGTTACTACTGTTACTACTGTTACTACTGTTACTACTGTTACTACTGTTACTACTGTTATTACTGTTACTACTGTTACTACTGTTACTACTGTTACTACTGTTACTACTGTTACTACTGTTACTACTGTTACTACTGTTACTACTGTTACTACTGTTACTACTGTTATTACTGTTACTGCTGTTACTGCTGTTACTGCTGTTACTGCTGTTACTGCTGTTACTGCTGTTACTGCTGTTACTGCTGTTACTGCTGTTACTGCTGTTACTGCTGTTACTGCTGTTACTGCTGTTACTGCTGTTACTGCTGTTACTGCTGTTACTGCTGTTACTGCTGTTACTGCTGTTACTGCTGTTACTGCTGTTACTGCTGTTACTGCTGTTACTGCTGTTACTGCTGTTACTGCTGTTACTACTGTTACTACTGTTACTACTGTTATTACTGTTACTACTGTTACTACTGTTACTACTGTTACTACTGTTACTACTGTTAGTACTGTTACTACTGTTACTACTGTTAGTACTGTTACTACTGTTACTACTGTTACTACTGTTACTTCTGTTACTACTGTTACTACTGTTACTACTGTTACTACTGTTACTACTGTTACTACTGTTACTACTGTTACTACTGTTACTACTGTTACTACTTTTTTTTTAGAGGAGGGGAAACCTTTTAGAGGTTCCCCGCATTCTGCGGGGGTATGTGGGACTTACTTCCCTCTTGGGTGAGCGTACCCACTAAACTCACCCCCCTCTTCCTGAGTGATAGGCAACCAGGTGTCACCATTAGGCATGCGTCTGGTTGTCCATGGGTAAATTGGTGTTTAGTCACTGTGAGTAGTTCCAGCGAGTTCTAGTTCTTTTTCATATGATGTAAAAAGCACTTTCAAAGGTTTGATTTTCCCTTTTCCCATGTCCCCAATATATTTACATTATACCATATACACTTTTGCATTGACACTATGGTACAACATTCACATTTACACTTATTGTTATTATTAATATATACATTTACACTATGTTGCCATTTTATTTACACGTATTTTGTACCCCACCTTTCTTCCGTCTCTTTGGTATTCATAATGACTTTAATCATACTGCCGATTTTTGTCCAATATAGCTCATTTTCTAACATTTTTGAGATAATATTTTCTTTCGATAGCTCTGTGTTGATTTCTAGTTCCGTTTTTCTTCGACAGTTTAGCCATCGTGGACAATGAAATATCGTGTGTTCTGCGGTATCAATACATTTACAATATATGCAGAATTCGTGTTCTGCTCTTTTAAACTTGTATAAATATTTTCGGAATGATGCGTGCCCCGATAAAAATTGAGTGCGACAGTAGTCTATTTGGCCGTGGCTTCTTTTGTGCCATTTGGAATTAATTTCCTTGTCCATTCTCCCTTTTTACTATTTATCCTAGTCTGGTTCCACTTGTGTATGTCATCTCGTAACTTTCTTTTATCTACTGTTTTTTCTCTTCTATTATTGAGTCCAGGCCTATAAGTAATGCTGCGTCTGACGAGATGGTTCGGTATGCCGATATTATTCTTATTGCAATACTTCTTTGTGTTTTTAATAGTAAGTCTCTATATTTTTTGACTTTCAGTTTATGGGACCAGATCGTCGAGCCATACAGTATGATTGACTCCACCATAGATGCTAAAAGCTTCCTTTTACAATAGCTGGGTCCGTTTATATTGGGCATGATTCTGTAAAGGTTTGATGTTATTTTTTCCGCCTTTTCTATTACCTTTTTTATGTGTAGCGTCATAGTCATTTTTTTATCGAATGTAACACCCAGATGCTTTACACTTTTTGATGTTGCAACTTTTACTTCGCCTACCTCTAGTGTTATTGGTCACATCCAGTCTCTCACTGTTGCTATAGTCATATTTGCGATTTGTTCTAATTTGTCCGGTGTCCGTGCTGTGGCCACAATTGCAAGATCGTCGGTGTAGCAGATCAAGGAAACGTCTTGCGGTACATCCAAGTAGATCACGTCGTCATAATATATATTCCACAGCAGTGGACCAAAAATAGAACCTTGTGGAACCCCTCTGTTAATGTGCGTTTGTTCGCCTTCTTCAGATATTATTATTCTGCCTGTTAGATAACTTTGTATGGTTTTCACTAGGTATCTGCTAATACCTTTTGATTCGAGAGCTTTAACTATGCCTGGCCAAGGTGCTGAGTTCAAGGCATTTCTGGCGTCTATTGTCACCAGCAGGCATAGGTCCCGGTATTGATGCGCCGCTCTGTTGGATTCGTCCACGTATTCCTTCACCCTAGTCAAGGCATCAATAGTTGACCTGCCCTTCCTGAACCCGTATTGGTTTTCATGGAGCCCCCCTTTCATTTCTATTTCCCGTATGATTCTGTTACATACACAACGCTCATATACTTTTCCGAGTCCGTTTATTAAGCATATAGGCCTATATGTCGTTGGTCAATTGTTTCTGCTCGTTTTTTCGATGACTGCCACCCTGCTAATTTTCCAGATAGTCGGGAAGTGTTCTTGTTTTATGTAGACTGTAAGCATTTCCGCTATGTACTGCGCGTGATCTTCTACAATTGTTTTTGTTACAATTGGGGGAATACCATCTGGCCCTCCTGCTTTTTTAACCTTGATGTTTTGTGCAACCGTTCTTAATTCGTTCTCAGTGATCTCTTCTACCTCGTCCCTATTGACTTTGGTAGGCTGCCATTTGAAGGGAATATCCGTAGGGAATAACTTTTTTATTATTTCGTTTTGAGAATCTTTGCTTAGTTTACCTTTGTTTTTAGCCATTCCGAATTTCTTAAACACTATTTTATAGGCAGTGCCCCATATGTGCTTATAGTTAACATTTAATTTTAGCTTTTTTTATTTCGATTTTATATCGGTTTTTGTTCTGTATGTATTCATTTATGATTTGTTTGGTTTTGTGATTCATTACCGCTTGGTCTTTTATGTATTTTTAAAAGTTTCCGTTTGCTTTCTATGCATTTTATCCTTAATTCAGAAAGGGTATCGTTCCACCAGTAATTTTGTCTTTTGCTGTTCCTCTTTGTTGCAAAGCACCTTTGGGACGCTTGTTGGATGATAAGGGTCATTGTGCCAGCATCCATGTGTTTTGTATTTTTGAACTCTTTATCCACCATTTCTTGGAACCTTTTCAAGCTTTTCTGTTTTATTATCCAGCGATGAGGCGTATTTTCAAGGTTTTCTTTTACTTTATTTGTCTGTACTTCATATTAATATACTGGTGTAGGCTTAACGTTTGCTCTCTCTCTAAGACCATCCAGCCCTGGATTAACGGCGCCATACTGTGCGAGCTGATCTTTAGATCTAGGTGAGACTTGGTGCCGCGTCTTACAAAAGTAGGTTTATCTCCCTTGTTGACAACCACTAGGTTTAATTATGCGCACCATTCAACTATTATTGCGCCTCCTCTGTCTTCTGTAGGTGATCCCCATAGATGTGATTTGGCATTTAGGTCTCCAGGTACAATGACTGGTTTCTTTTGGTTTTTTATTGCTAACTCTAACTTGTCTAGTATTTTATTTGTATCATCCTGCTGAATGTTTGGTGGTATGTAGCACGAGAAAACTGTAAACTTATCTAACTCCACCCAGACAAACCCGTGGTCAGACCCTTCACTGTGCACTACGATACGTTTGTTTATAATTTGTATAACAGCATTGATATTTTTGTCTATATAGCACTCTCTGTTTAAAGTAATTTTAATGTTTGGTTCGGACACTATCACAATATCTATTTTGTATTTACTGATGTTCGTCTGAAGGACATCATGCGCCGCTCTAGTTTTATCTAGGTTTATTTGTAGGAACTTAAACATTAGTGATTTGTTGGCTTTCTTCTTGTTCCATGGAACCTTTACCTACTGCTCCTGCTTTACTTTTTTGCTGGGCTTTTTTGCTGTCTTGAGATTTTTTTCCCACATTTCCTTCACGAGTGATCTATACATAGGGCAAGCCATCGTTCCACTTTGGTGTCCTATGGTTTTGCATTCGTGGCACTTTGCCTCACTTTTGCAATCTACATAGTTGTGACCCTTTTCCCCACACCTCCTACAAGTATATCTAAGGTCTAATTCGTTGTTTTGGCAGTCTTTAGGTTCATGCCCATGTTGTTTACATCGTCCGCATCTGATTGGAGTAATTATCTCATATACGGGACAATAATTCCAGCCAATCTTGCGAGATGATTTTTTTTTCAGCAATTCATTTGCGTGATATTTTGGTAGTGACACTGTAGCCACTTGCCGTTGTTTGTCGTTCGTCGTTCTCAATGTGTGGACTATAATGTCGTCTTTCCGTATGCTAGTCCTTAGAAAGCAATGTAAACTTTCCACTATTTCTTCCTTAGTCTTCCTCGTCTATTTCTCTTATAATTAGACTAGTTCTATTAAGTATTCGTCTCACCTCTCGAGTCTCCACTCCTATATTTTTGTTTGTAATTTTTTGAAAATTTTCTGCCGCACCATCTTTATTTTCTTTTAAGGTTATGCGCATGTTACCTGTAATGGTTTTTTGTATCTTTTGTATGTTAACTCCAATTTCTTCTGTGTTTATTTCCCTTTTCATTTTCTTTAGTATTTCAGCATAAGATGTATTTTAATCGTTTTTAGGAACTTCTATGGTTTTCACTCTATCCCCTATAGATTTATCTCTCCGACCGTGTTTAGAACAGATTAACATTTTCAGATTTAAGTCTTTAAATGCATATTCTATTAGTTTTCGTAACGCATCTGATTCCTTTTTATCTTCGTTACTATTCGCTACGTAAATTTCTTGTGTGTTGGTCCATTTTATTTTATACCAGTTTAGTATATATATATATATATATATATATATATATATATATATATATATATATATATATATATATATATATATATATATTATACCTCTTTCATCGGCCTCATTATCTTTGTCCGTTCCTTCTCGTTTTCCCACCAGAAAGATTGTTTCCCTTCTGTTTCCTCTCATTTCGTCGTCCAAAACTATGCTACGGTCCTGGATCTGTATTAGTTGGCCGTGGCTGTGTCTTTTCTAAAATCTTTTAAGGTTTGGTCTTATTTCGCATGTTTTTTTTATGACTTATTTTTTCCCACTCTCTTGGGTCTACTATCAGCACTTTCATGTTGCTGTCCATTATTTTCGTCGGTTCCCTTGGATGATCTTTGTTGTTTTATAGAATGTTGTCCCACCTCCGTTTAATTAGTTCCCATAATTCCTCATAAGTCAATTCTTCGTTCAAAGCTCTTTCTACTGTTTCCATATCATTGTCTTGGGGCCGTATGTTTCAGTTCCTGCATTGCACGTTTGTTTTGGTTCGGCATTTTCGCTTTGAGTCTCCGTAGCCGTCGGTTTTGTATCGTAACTTTTTTTGAAAATAAATTGTTGCATATCATTCGTCATTAATTGACTAATTCTGTTTCTTAGTAGATCAATGTTGTCTTTTATTTCCTTTTTGGTATTTGGGGATTCTTTTATTAATTTCGCAAGACATTTTGAGATTCTGTCGATGCCATTTATAATTTCCGTCGTTTTTTGGCGATTTTATCGGATTCCATGGAGCTTATAGGATCTTCCTCAATGTCCAATCCTTTTCCTTCCATTTTTCTATTGATGGGCCTCCCTTCTTCCTCGTCCCACGTGTAATCAATACATTCGATATTTTTTGTCAAATTTACCCTTTCCCCCCATCCTCTAGGCGGGGATATTACCGTCGTTAACTTTTTTTTCTTTTTGGTTGCTCGGTCGCACCCATCTTTGGGTGTGCCAGGTTGGCTTATCTCCATTATGGTAGGTACATTTGTTTATACGTTATAAGATAATATGTTCTCTACAAATTAAACTAACTAAATAATAAATAAAATAAACTAACTATATACACTAAGTAAAAATTAAAGTAATAAATTGTTCCTAACGTATTTTTTTTTTTAATTTTAATTTAACAAAATACTTTATTTGGTCCCTTCCATTTGTACTTTAATCGTCTTTCAAGATGAGTTTAACACAGAAAACTAGAAGTCTCTATCTTATTTCGTTAACTGCGCGCCACCTTATCAGTTCAGTTACACTTTATATTAATACAATATCAAACACTTCTAAATTAACAGAATTAATTTATTTAACCCCTTCCAATAGTCCTAAAAAGGCGAATAAGGTCTCATTTTAATCGTCTTTTAAAAACCAGTTTACCACAAAAACCCAGAAGTTTCTAGCTTACTTCGTAATCAGTTCATTTACAGAATTTCTAACAATACACGTGATAAAAAATTTGACCGCACACACTCGAGTGTGTTATCAAATGAAAGCTAACTTTTCCACGCACTTATATTTGCAAACAGAAGTTCTATAAATCCACCCTTAGATGAGCTATACCCTTTAGAAGTTTTATCAATAAAATAATGATAAGGCCCTAGCTGCCGTATCTTTACTCCGATAAGGTCATAAGATATGGAATTTAAATGTCTACAAGATGGTATAAATATCCTACCTAAATTCCTGCAGGTACACTATTTAAATCCTTATCAGCTATTATAGGTGTAAAATCGTATATCACAGCTAATTCTGATCCGATTTTTTTGAATCTAGCTCTAAACTACGTCTGATGGTTTCTCCCACGTCCACATACAAGCATTAATTTCTACACCTGTTTTATCACTATTTCATGTTAACAAAACACGATTTTTGGCGCAACTGTATCTCTGTTTATTGTCCGATTCCTGCCCGGTTAACAGCATAAAATACCCCCCAGGACAGCGCACCTCACTGCACTTTCAGCATTTTTTTAATTTTAGAACTCTATTTTTAATTCATTTAAAACTGGAGCTCATAAAACACGTCTGCACTAGTTCACTACTACTACTCTCACCACTACTGTTACTACTGTTACTACTATTACTACTGTTACTACTGTTACTACTGTTACTGCTGTTACTGCTGTTACTGCTGTTACTGCTTTACTGCTGTTACTGCTGTTACTGCTGTTACTACTACTTAATACTATTACTACTGTTACTACTGTTACTACTGTTACTACTGTTACTATTAGTTAGTACTGTTACTACTGTTACTACTGTTACTACTTTTACTACTGTTACTACTGTTACTACTGTTACTACTGTTACTACTGTTACTAGTTACTACTGTTACTACTGTTACTATTGTTACTACTACTACTGTTACTACTGTTACTGCTTATTGTTACTACTGTTACTACTGTTACTACTGTTACTACTGTTACTACTGTTACTACTGTTACTACTGTTACTACTGTTACTACTGTTACTACTGTTACTACTGTTACTACTGTTACTACTGTTACTACTGTTACTACTGTTACTACTGTTACTACTGTTACTACTGTACTAGATGCTAGAGGCAGGAAGCTTACAGAATGGACTGCAAAAAATAATTTAGTTACCCTAAATGAAGGCAACAAGCCAACATTCATACGACACCAACAAACGTCAATCATTGACCTCACCTTCTGTTCCGAAAATGCAAAAGAAATTATACCAAATTGGAGGGTCCTTGATGAGGAAACAGCTAGCCTACATCAATTTATTTACTTCGAAGTTAAAAATACCACTGAGAAAGTTATACAATCCGCCAAGAGAGGTTGGAGCCTAAAGAAGATAGATGAAGATGGTTTTAGACAGAAAATAAGAGAGTCCCTACTAAATGCAAACACCCTTAACGGAAGGAAACTAATAGATCTTATTACAAAAACATGCGACGAAACCATGCCAAGAAAAAAAAACACCTATCGCAGACGGGAAAACTACTGGTGGACAGATGAGATTGCTAGTCAAAGATTAAAATGCAACAAACTTAAAAGAAAAAAGTCAAAAATCAGTATTCAAAACAAGATGGAAATGACTAAGCGGGAAAAATACCTCTGAGAAGAAAGAAAAACACTTAAGAACATAATCATAAAAAGCAAAAATACGGCATGGAAACGGTTGTGCGAGACCGTCGAGAAAGACCTCTGGGGAAAAGCCTACCAAATAGTCATGGGCAAGCTTAAACCCAAGCCTTTAGACCTGACCGCAAATTTCCGCAAGAAATAATCCATACACTTTTCCCGAAAATGGGCACAAACGTCTGGATACCAGAACAAGGGGACGAAGAAGTGGTACCCGAGATAACCGAAGAGGAATTAAGGTCTGCAGCTAAAAAACCGAAGAACGGTAAAGCGCCGGGCCCGGACGGGATACCTCCAGAAATAGTAAAACTAGTTATAAGCGAATCCATAGAACCGGTTAGGAAAGTTATGAATGAAATAATTAAAACTGGCATAATTCCCAAACAATGGAAATCAGGCAAACTGGTTATACTCAAAAAAACCAGGCAAAGAAGAAGCCAACCCCAGTTCATATAGACCAATATGTCTCCTGGACACAATGGGAAAACTGTTGGAGCACATAATGGCGGAAAGAATAAATGGAGAATTAGAAGCCAAGGGAAAGCTGTCCGATAACCAATTTGGCTTCAGAAAAGGTAAATCGACTATCGATGCTGTAAGGGAGGTCGTACAAGTAGCTGAGCAGGAGGTAAATAAAAATCCAAGATCCAGGGTGTCAGGTTGCGATGACGCACCCTGTATGTAGGATGTTATAATGACGTGTATTACGTGTTTTGAGCACGAGTGTATTGAGTTTGAACGGAAAAAAAAAATTTTTTTGTGTGTATATAAAGTATGTGGGTGTATGATACGCCACTGGAAATTTAGGAGAAATATAATTCTGTATGTAGATACGTGTATTTGAATGTTATAAAGACTTTAGTGTTGGAATAATTAGATTTTGATGAATGTAAATGTGAAGAGAAATTTGTCCATGGGACGATAATGCTTTCCACTGGATTGCTTCTGTTTTGCTGATGATAAAGAAACGAATGTTTGAAGATAAAATGAGTAATCTTGGTTAGAAAATGTGAAGAATAAGTGTGGAATGTTTTAGAAAATATGTAGAGAAAGATTGGGTATGTTTAAGTGATAATTTCAGAAAGTTTTGTAATGTTGTGCAATTGTTTTGAGAATAAATGTATGTATATGGAATTTGAGACATTAGACGGTGCTGATTCTTGCAAATGTTGCGGAACGAGATCGAGCGCAAGTTGGAGATAAGTGTTAAAAGTTGCGTAATGGTTCAGAGTGGCTACTGAATGAATGTAATGACGAAAATGATTTCATGAAGTAATTGAAAATTTGTAAGTGAAAACAAATATGGCGATGTATTGTAATTACACGCGTGCTTGTATAGAGGGAAGCAGTTATCAGAACGATGAATTTTGAAACATTTTGGAGAATATAACGGGAAGGAAGACATGTTTAAAGATGGATGACTGAAGTTAAAAAGGGTCAGAGATTGACGAGGGTTGGTTGTGGGAGTTGAAGGAGAAGAAGGTAGCTTTTGGGGATGAGAGCTGGTGAGAACGCAGGAGTTGGTGTGGAGAATGGGACGATGTTGGAGTATTTTAATTTTAATGAGGCAGTAATTGTTTAAAACTGCGTTAAAGGGATAAATTGAAAAAGACATTCATAAAAATACGATAATTAAAATTGACGTTGAAGATAAAATGGTTTGTTTATTTTCAAGAAAATAATAGTGCGTAAGCAGATTTGAATAAAGATAACAGTTATGTTAAAGTTAAGGGCAGCGGTGTCTTGTAACGAGATTCGCTAAAAGTATTTATGGACCCCTGTTAAGTGAACGAAGCGTTCGTTGTAAAAACCAATGTTTAAATAACGTTATATGACATTGAAAGTTTATTTGTATAAGGGACTTTGGGTAAAGGTTGCTAGAAATTTTAACCCAAATTAAGTTTAACGTGTTATTAGACTATTTGTGGGAGTAATAACCTTGACTAACCGGAGTGCGCAGAGGAATAAGTTTGTTGAGCATTTTAATGTGCTTCAGGCAATTTTAAAATTACCAATGGACTACATAAATTGGTACGGAAGAAAGAAAAAGAAAAGCCAAGGATTTATGGACAATTTTTAAATAAGAAATTAGATTGGGAATTTTATGAAGCATTTAAATTATCTTTTTAGTTTTATTTGCGTAAGTTGTTTAAATTATTAAATAGTTTTGAAGGAAAAGATAATCGTTCTTGAGTCATTGTATGGTTTGTTTTAGTAAGATTGCAAAGTGGTACTTGGTGGTTTTTTCAACCACGCTGATGTAATTTAGAAAATTTTTTTTATTATTTTATGCAAATATATATTATAGTTAAATTTTATTTTGTTTTTTGTAAAAGGAAAACAGATGTAAATTTTAATTGGTGATCTTGTTTTGATAATTTTAAAAGTAAGCTTTGCATATTTTAAATTTTTCAGATTGGAACAACCTAAGTCTTATTAGCCAGGTTGATTACAAAATTTTATGTCAGTTTTATTAGAGCAATGCACTATTAACAGATCAGCATTGAAAATGTCATTAATAAAAAAAGTTTTGAGAAATTAAAGTTTACGAATGTCAATACGATTCAAAAAAAGTAAATTTAAAAGATAGTTCATGAAAATTTTAAAATTAATTATTTATTAATGAATTTGGGATAAATTTTATTTTGAAGTTTTAACGAGGTGTATTCAAAAGTTTTAATAACCTGGGTAGTACTAAATTTATTTGAGTTTGAGAAATTGTTTGGGAGGTGTTTGTTTAGAACCTTCATATGAATTTAAGAAGAAATCCTACTTTCCACAATCAAGTAGGGTTAATTAACATCCAGCTTAAGACAATTATATTAACAAAGTTTCGATTGTGGTGGCGCCTAGAGACATATTTTGAATTGAGCTATTTGAGTATAAGTGAAGGTGTTTGAGCTTATTAATCATTCATTTTACTTATTATTTCGACCCGCCCATCTCCCTGTTAGCTGGCTTGGCAACCCGCTTACATTAGTAAGCCTACACGACGCCTAGTGCGGTTTGGACGTTAACAATTTCTGGGTTTGTTTTAATAAAAAAATTGGCGTCATGGAAAGCATAATTGAGAAATAAGGGAGGTTATCAAAATACATTAGAAATATAATAAAAAATTACCTTTCGGACCATAATAACAAGATGGTAAAGAATCTCAGTCAAGGGTTTCCACAGGATCTTCTTGGACCTCTGCTATGGAACATACTATATGACATGAATTTAGGTTGAAACGGGAAACTGGTAGCATACGGCGACCTGGCGATCAAGCCACCGACAGGACAGAAGATAGTTAAACTGTCAATATAACTTACAAATGGTGAAATGGCTACGACAACATGACCTCACGTTGGCACCCGAAAAACGGAATCTGTTCTTTATTGGAAAAAAAAAGCAAGAAAAGGCAATAGAATTTACGGTCGAAGATTACAAAATAATAACAAATAGTATAAAATACCTGGGAGTGACAATCGACAAGCATCTTACATTTAAACAACAATCGAGGAAACGAATAAAGCTAAAATGTAATGGCATCGTTAATAAAAAATAATGCCCAGAAGAGGGGTCCAGCGGAAAAAAGACGCCTGATTAGCGAAGTGGTCAACTCCATAGTATTATATGCCTCGCCGATTTGGTCCAAGAAAAAAATAAAAGTAACATAAAACTATTAGAAAAACCCAAAGGTAGTGTCCTTAAGTTGCAGAAAACGGCCTCAACCGCAAGCTGTTAGTTATCGCCAGGACTATACCGATAAGTTCCTAATTAAAGAAAGGAAAAAAAGGAAAGAGTTACACGCCCAAAAACAGGCCAGAGAAGAAACACTAAAGTGGAAAATCTGTGGGAAAACTGGGAAAGGGAGGTGGACCTTACAAATACCAAGGGTATCAATTGGTACCAAAAAATTTGGAAACACAAATTATTTCATCACCCAGGCTCTGGACATGGCTGATGAGCTATCTTAAAGACTGAAAGTACGTAACCATGACACTTGTATGTACTGTCCATGGAGGATACCCTGAACATACCTTCTTCAAATGCCCTAAATGGGAAGACGAAAGGCTAGCACTAACAGTAAAAATCAAAAGGGCATAAAAAAAAACATGATAGAAGTAATGATAAATAAATAATTAATAAACCCTGATAGAAAAGATATTAATACAAAAGGAAAGAGATAGAAAAGGAAATGATATAGGCAAAGGATATGAAAGTAATTAACTGAGGCCTCTACATATCTAGAAGAGGGATGGTTTTTAGTTCCCATCCATTAAGTGTTTTTGAAGATTTTCCACTTAGAAAAAAAAACTAGAAATTACTACTTTGTTACTATTTACTACTATTACTGTTACTACTTTACTACTGTGACTACCGACTACTGTTACTACTGTTACTACTTTACTACTTTTTACTACTGTTACTACTGTTACTACTGTTACTACTGTTACTACTTTTACTACTTTTACTGTTACTACTTTACTACTGTTACTACTTTTACTACTTTTTATTAAGGAAACCTTTTATGGTGCCCATATTCTGTGGGTAGAATCACCTCTCCAGTGAGCATACCCACTAAAACCCTCCCTCTTCCAACAGTCTGGCAAGGAATCACCAGAGGCATGCTTCAGGTTGATCACGAGAATTTGAAGATCTAGGTAGTTAATTCTTTTAAAAAAAATAAAACATATTTCTTACACCTTAAATTATAATAATTTAGAAATATAGAACGAGAAAAAGAAGGACTTCTTTAAATGATTAGGTGTCTCTCCGCTTTCCTTTATTGACATGATCTTTTTATCACAGTGTCGATTTTTTACCACCATTCTTGTTTTCAAGCATTTTATCTACGATATTTCTTTTTCGAGAACAGTTCCAATTTCTCTTTTTTTTAGATCTTATATTTTGCCATCGTGGACAGTCAAGTATTGTGTGTTCGGCAATTTAACTTTTCAATGAATGCATCGGTCGTCGCTTGCTCGTTTAAATTTGAACAGGTAATGTTGGGATAAGAATTGCGGAGCCAATAGTTCGTTTCCCCATGCCCTCTTGAACCATTTTTGGACTTGAATTAGCTCTGTCCAAGCGGCCTTTTTAGTCCATAACTGATTCCATTTGTCACTGGAGTCTTCTCAACTTTTCTTATCACTTTCTTTGTTCTGCTGGATTTTGTCACGTTCTTGTATGATTAACGTTAATGGAATCAAACTCCAATAAATAGGGCGGCATCCCAATGGAAGCGACTCTTAGTGCAAGTCTTCTTTGCGTCTTTATGATCAGGTCTTTGTATTCCTGTATTTCATGGTTTTGGACCAATAGTTGAACTATAATACAATGGACTCTATTACTGCAGCCAGTAATTTCTTCCGTGACTGGGGTTGACGCTTGGTATGATCCTATATTGGTCGCTATCTTCTCTTTTCTCGTTACATTGTTTACATGTTCCGTTTTCATTTTTCGCTGATAGTAATTAAGCCTTTAGGCTTTTCGAGGTTATAATAGTTCCATCTACTTTTATCGCTATTTGTTGGGTTTTCATTTCCTCCAAAAATACCATTCTGTCTTGTCTGTGGCAATTTGTAATTTATGGTTTTGTAACCAGTCTTTTATTAAAGCAATTGTTATGTTTATGATAATGTTAGTTTCCTGAGTTCTTTGACGCAACAATTGCCGTCATCTGCGCAGCAAATTATTGAACGTCGTCGGGGACATCCAGGTACATGATATCATCGAAGTAAATATTCCAGAGCACCGGTCCTAAAATTGATCCTTTGGGACCCCTCTTACAGAAATCGTTTCATTTTCGTTTAATCTTAGTGTTCTATCTGAGAAATAATCTTGTATTATTTTTATAAGGTAGTCACTAATCCCTTTACTTTTCAAGGCTCTTATAATTCCAGGACAAGGTGCCGAGTTGAACACGTTCTTAACATCTATAGTGATTAGTAGGCAGAGGTTCCTATATTGGTACGCCGCTTTATTGTTCTCTTCGGATATTTCTTTTACCTTGCTAAGGGCATCGATCGTCGGGGGGACAAAAGCATGCTTTTCTAACCACAGCGGAAGACGCAGCTAGACTGGTAATCTCAAGAAAAGCCATAGGCGCTGGCTGGAATATGGAGGTTAGGGTGGGGACTCCCTAAATGCTTTAAATGCCAAGAGGGGACACGCTGCCAATAGATGCAAAAAGACACAGAACCTTCCACAAATGTGGACAGCAAGGGCATTATAAGAAAGAATGCACGAATGAACAAAGGGCTATCTCTGTAAAACAGTAGGAAGGAGACAACCAAACCCTATAAAAGGCCCTACAGGAGCAAAAAGGAAAAAGGGAAGACTATTGCCACTGAAAGTCATCCAAGGCAACGTAGACAGGGGGTAGCAATGGACCTTATATACAAAAAGAGGAACAAAAGCAGATGTCATGATTATAGCAGAGCCAAACAAGAAAAAGGCCATCCAAAAAACACGTGGACACTAGGATAGACGCGGCTATAGTGATCAGAGATGAGCACAACCAAATGAAGAACAGGCGCTGGAAATGGTTAGGGTCGAATTAGAGGAAGAAACAGTTGTTACATCCCAAATAACCGACAAACCTTTATTCTATTCTTGGGCACTGCGAACGGATATGGAAAAGCACACCAAAGATATAGTCGTGGAGACTTTAACTCCAAATCACCTCTGGGGATCAGGGGAGGGTAGAAGAGGGAAATACTGTCGGAATGGGGCCAGGATGACTTCGTAACACTTAACGAACGAGGCCAGCCCACCTTCAAAGAGGAGACAGCAAATCTACATAACAACCTTCTGCACCAAAATATCAGTAAATATGTGACCAATTGGAAGGTGCTAAAAGATGAGACACTTAGTTACCATCAGCACATAGTCTGAAATTGAAAAGGAAAGAACAACATGTTGTCAGGGAGAATAGGGGTTGGACGGTCAAGGATGACCAAATACCAGAGTGGTGCAAGAAGTCTGGCTACAACTCAAGCAAAGCAATGGGGGTAATGGAACGAATCTTAGAAGAAATGGTTACCAAAGCCTGTAACAAGCTATTAAAAGAAAAGAGCCCCAAGAAATAAAAAGCCTGTGTACTGGTGGGGAAGGTGGCAAAAGGAGGACCTGTCTCAGAATGAAAAGAGCAGCGACTAGGGCAAACAAACAGACAAATGAAAAGCAGAAACAGGAAGCCTTAGACAATTACCGCCGTTGTCGATCAAACTTAAAAAGCAATTGCCACCCAAAAAGGGATGCCTGAAGAGCGTTGTAGAACAGGTAGAACATGACCTGTGGGGAAAAGGTATAAAATCGTTATGGATACGCTTAAAAAACCCCGGTAAGCAAGGACGAACAGCAAATGGAAGTGGCAAGGAGTTATTTCCAAAACAGGTTAAAAGTGGAACAAACAGACAGTCTCTAAAGTGGAAATAACCCTTTTATGGAGAACTAAACCCTATAGGATAAAACGAAATTGTCAAGGCAGTTGTCAGGTTATCCCGAAAAAATACTGGAAATGGTAAATGGTAAAATGGGGTGTTTGAAAGAATGGAAAGTTGCAAGGCTCGTATTCATCGAAAAATCAAACCGGGGGATTACTAAATCATATAGGCCTATCTGCCTACTAAACGTAATGAAAATTTGAACAACTTATTTTAGAGAGGCTTAAAGCGGACGACCTCTGGCAATACCTTCCGACAAAATAACCATTCATTGCAAAAGGGTGCAAGAAATTTGAAAGCTAACGAAAGTAGGCCGGAAAGATGCATTCTGATCACAGTAGACGTTTGGCGTTCAATTCTGCACCATGGGACGGCATATTGAAGAACTAAAGAGGAAAATTGCATATGGCAAAAAAACAAAGATAGGTTTTGTAGGTTCAAATAGTAAATGCAAATGACGTGGGCCACAAGGGTCAGGTTATATGGAACATCAACGACGGTGTTCTAAGAATTGCACCACGCACACTGATTGATATGCACGATTTGGGAATCGTGGTGACCGGTAAAGATAAAAGGGCAGGACACCAAACAAAGTTAGGTATGTGCCGAATGGTTGAGAGGTAAACCAGCATGGCGCCACAAAAAACAGAAGTTATAGTACTCGGAACAGGAAAGATATTAAAGCTGACAATCTGACATTGAGGAGCCAGGAAAACTTAAATTTAGGAGTTTATCTAGACAGAAACATGCGAATGGGAGCACACGTCAGAGCGTCGCAAAGAAAGCAACTAATGCCATCGAAAATATAAGCCGATTACTACCAAATATTGAGGCCCAAGAGAAAACATAACGAATATTTGCTGTAGCCCAGTCAATCATTCTGCCGGGGGAAATATGGGAAGAGCAATGAAAAGAAAAATATAAGAACATCTTGTTAGTGTACAAAGAAAAGAAATAGTGAGTGCCTAGAACGGTCGGACAAACCCTTAGTCATTTAAAAATTCCCTTGCTTGTAGAAGAAATTTGCTATACGAGATGGGGGAAAGAAGCGGAAATAACAAAAATGGCAGGAAGAATGGCAAAGTAACACCGATCGTGGGTTGGACAAAAATGCTAATTCCCAATATAGAACCATTCAAAAGAAAACATGGCGAAGTGACTACCACATCACTCAGCTAATATCTGGGCATGGATGCTTCCAGGCCTATAAAAGCGCTTTGGTAGCAAGAGCGACCTGTGTGTTTATTGCCAAAACATAGAACTCGAACATACATTTTTCAAATGCAGCAGGGACGAGATCAGAAGCATGATAAAGATACTACTGGAGACCTAACACCTCAGAATATAGTTAAGATGTTAGAGACAGAGAAACTGGAGATCTATATGCAAGCTGGCCAAAATCATTATAGAGAACAAGGAGAAAGACGTCAGAAGGACGGAAAGAGACTAGAGGGTCAAACATCTATATCTTCCTTCTCTCGAATTCATGCCAATAGCAGTCCCAGGAGAAGATATGTAAAGATCGGGGGTGTTTTTAGTGGGTAACCCTCTTGCGGACTCCCACGCTACCTTGCGCTATTGACCCTAGCGCAAGGTGTCCTTAACGGATTTTCACCTCCACAAAAAAAAACCTACTATTACTACTATTACTAATATTACTACTGTTACTACTGTTGCTACTATTACTACTGTTACTATTATTACTACTATTACTGTACGAAATAGACGTGTTAAATTTAAGGTGGTTTAAAGAATTATATAAATTTATTTAATATATTACTCACATTAATTAAATAATATACAATTTGTATCAATATGGTGGATAATCAGTGTGGTGAAAGTTTAAGTGATATCGAAGTGAAATGTTTTGGATGTTTTCAAAACTATCACTTCCGGTTATTATAAGTATTTGTTATGAACGAATAAGTTCAAAGGTAAATATGTAATTAAAAATTATTATTAATTTTATTTAATACATAAATATGTATATTTAGAATTTACATCAGTTCTACATACATAAAGACAAAATTTACATCGATTGGGGCTTGAACCTTGATGGCGCAGTTGCTTAGCCCGGTACTCTAGCAAAGTATAGGTCGTAGGTTCAAATCTTACTAGAGGTAAACTTTTTATTTTATCACTTCAGGTGTTTAGTATCTGACAATACGTACCGTACAATGTCAAAGGTTATTAAATTGGAATAGAGATGTTTGCATTGCCGCGAAACAAAATGATGTAAAACAGAAGGTACAATAAACGCACCTGAAACAAATCCAGCGACAAATAAACATAATGAGGTGTCGGATGAAAAAATTAACCCCTTAATTGTACAAATGCTGCATGATTTAAAACAATTCATGACTGAAGAATTTCAGGCGCAAAATGCAACACTACAAAAAGTAGCGGAAGAAGATTTTGAAAGGCGAAATATGTTCCTAGAAAAGGATTATGGAAATAAAGCAAGCACAAATAGAGAATTTATCAATACGGATTAGCAATTTAGAGCAATATAAGAAAAGAAATACGTGGGAATACACAGAATTGGTAAATCCACTGATGAATCACACCACAGTAGAAATTTAAAAACATTTTAAACAAAATTGATCTGGAGGAAATGGAATATAAATCCCTTAATCAAGTATCTTCAAAAAATAACAATACTAACAAAACTAAAAACAATAGAAGACAAGGGACGTTTGTTAAATAGGGCTCGTGCGTGGTGGCGAGAACTTGATGATAATGAGAGAAAAACGAGACAACGATTGTACTTTAATCAACTATTAGTACCGCAAAACCGATTGATTTTTCACGAAGTTCGTAAAAAAGCGTTTGCATTAAAATACAAATTTGTATGGGTAAAAAATGGCAAAATTTAAGTGAAAAGCGACAGTATAACACCGTTTGTATTCGATCACAAAGTGATATTCATAGGTACATAAATTAATTAATGCATGGCTTTATTGTTCCTTCTTATCTCTTGTAATAATTAAAAAAAAACTATATTAATGTTTCTTATAAAAATGTATTATGTGAAGGATACTTAATGGTATTTTTATATCATATATGCGCTTAAACAAGAGTCATATACAATTTTAAAATTCAATTTAATCTAAAGAGATAATCTCTAAGTTATATAAGCTTGCGTGTGACACTTGTGCAGAACATTATCTGCATATTACTATAAGTGAATTTATGGTAAAGCAAACATTTTAATCAGTTAATTGAATTACATTCATATAAAGGTACAAATTTATATTAACAATGATTCCTAAGTTTACTTTACTTCCAAAGTTATAGGCTACTTAGTAGTTAATAATAATAAAAAAATGTTATTAATAGATAAATCATTAATTTTTCTATTTAGATCTTAATGTTATTGAAAGATATACTAGGCTATAAACAGAATCTTTTTTTTCCTTACTTACAATTCAATAAAACGTTTAGTGTAGTTATTTTCTGGACATTTATCAATATGAAATCAAATTTCAGAATAAAAAAAGTACATACAAATTCATTATAAAGCAACGATTTATACGTACGTTTATTTGTATTAGCTATAAGGTTTCCTAAATTACCTGTTTTTTTTGTTTTCTACTAATTATTATAATGAAGAGAGCATAGTGATTTATACATTTTCTTTTTTTTTAATAGTTCAGAGGCAATTTTACGTATTTTAATAATAGTTATTTTTAATATATAGAGTGGGCCATCGAAAACGAAACAGACTAGTTTGTGGCTAGGAAAATAAGATCTGGTGAAAACGCTCAGACAGGTCAATTTTATTTTCGAGGGGGACAACTTTTGCAATAATTTTCATTTTAAAATTATTTCACCCCTTTGTGCTATGATAACAACGCTAAGATTTTGAATAGGGAAGATAGGGCAAGTGA
Organism: Vesta saturnalis; assembly: GCA_036346205.1. Classification (NCBI taxonomy): domain Eukaryota; kingdom Metazoa; phylum Arthropoda; class Insecta; order Coleoptera; family Lampyridae; genus Vesta; species Vesta saturnalis. Next base: position 17,252 of record JARFJB010000306.1, on the reverse strand, counting down.
TACCTCATTTGAAAGGTCTTGCTTTTCTGAAACTATTGCATAATTTTTTTTATTTTCTATCGATTAGTTTAGAAGTTATTTAACCTCAAAGTTACAAAAACTTGCTTTGCTAAAGCTCAGAAAAACAAACTTTAAAAGTCGATTGTTTGTGAAAAAATATTAAAAGTAAACCAGAAATCAACAGTTTTATTGCTTTTATGTAATTTACGTTAGAAAAAATAAGAATTGCTTACGTTAAATTAGATTATAAACTAATAAAATTTGTGTGTTAAACTAACGCATCGTTTCGCAATCTTACTTAATTTGTACGCCAATTGAAAAAGCTGTGTTGACCTTTTCAAACATAGTTTTCTGGATATTCACACAAAGAACAATAAATTTATCATTTTACTATTACTATTAATACTAATTGAGTACACCACAACTCAACTCTGATTAAACCTATGGTTTTAGAAATGCTGGTCTGAAAAATAAAGCAATTGTATTACGTTTATCGCATTTAATTATTAATAAAATAAATAAGTATCCAATAATTACTAAAAAACTTGCTCAATGAATTACCTAAGTGCTCAAAATGGCGACCGCCAACCTCCATACAATAATACAAATTTTGCTCAAAACGGGTTCTGACGTTTTGCAGCATGTCAGCAGTTAATAAGCGACATTCTTCTAGAATACGTCGCCGCAGTTCTACCAAAGACTGGGGTTCAGTTTTATAGATTTTGTTCTTTAAATGGCCCCATAAAACAAAATCTAAAGGAGTTAAATCAGGAGATCTAGCTGGCCACTCTATAGCTCCTCTTCGGCCAATCCATTGTCTTGTAAATTGCGCATCTAAAAATTCTCTTACTTGCTGATTGTAGTGCGGAGGAGCGCCATCTTGTTGAAACATTAATTTTTCTTCCTCGTAATGGTCATCATGTTCAACAATGTCAACAAGTAAGGGATGAACCAAATTTTGAAGTAGCTCTAAATATTTTTCTCCGGTTAAATAGGACCAACCACACGATCTCCAAAAATGCCAGCCCACACATTCAATTTTTGAGGAGTTTGAGTGTGAATTTCTTGGTAAATTGCTGGTCTATTATCTGCCCAATAGCGACAGTTATGTCGATTAACTGTAGAATTAAAAAAAAAGGTGCACTCATCCGAAAAACAAACATTAAATAAAAAATTTGCATCAACAGCCATTCGAGCAGTTATAACTTCGCAAAACTCGAGACGGCGATCATAATCATCTTCATTTAATTGCTGCACTAGTGAATTTTGTAAGGAAGAAATTTGTGGTATTTTAATATTCGCCGAATGGTTGTTCTTGCAATATTGGTCACATTAGTCAAATTTCAGTAGCCTCATTCCTAACTGGATATTCACCAGCAACATTTCGTTTCTTATTAGCTACGGATCCAGTTCTACGAAATTTTGCAGCTAGCTCTAGGACGTACTTTCTGCAAATATTCCTGTTCGGGTACCGGTTATTAAAAATTTCAGCAGTACGGTTGCCACATTCGTCGTTCTTGAAGAACAAACTTATTATTTCAACTCTTTCTTCGATAGTATAAGTCATTATGTTTAACGAAGTTTACCAAAGTAATTGGATACGATGTACAAAAACTAATAAAATACTTACTACGTACTACTACGTATAAGATAAAACTCAAACAGAAACACGAAATGGTTTATTAGTCTACAAGAACACAAATAATAATATTAATCCTCAAATAACTTTGTTTAAACGTGAAGAAGTTGTTTATAAAACACACGTGTACAACAAAGTAATGCAGTTTGCAAGCAAACCGAACACCTGCAATCTGTCCATAATGTTTTGAATCGTCAAATTGTGATATTGCGATAAACCAAAGAGAGCAATTGATTTGTATGCCAATGTTGAATTCCGCTCTCAATATTCAATCTGTACATTGCGCCTGCGCAACATACTTAGATTGTACAAAAATCAAATGATAAGATATTTCTCACAAGAAAGACTGAGCGCAGGAAAATGTCGACGAATGAACATCTACGAAAAATGAGTAAAAGTTGTTCATCTATTTAATTTCACACCACTTGTGAATTACGGCCGTTGTGAAGTACATCCAGGAGAAACAGTAACTTCAACGCTAATATTCAACGGGCAACATGTGAATTTTTCCGCAACACTTGCACAAAATTTTAATTAGGTTGTATAGCCAACACCAATTACAATCGCTTTTTTTCTGACCTGCATTTCTAAAACCATAGGTTTAATCAGAGTTGAGTTGCGGTGTACTCAATTAGTATTAATAGTAATAGTAAAATGGTAAATTTATTGTTCTTTGTGTGAATATCCAGAAAACTATGTTTGAAAAGGTCAACACAGCTTTTTCAATTGGCGTACAAATTAAGTAATATTGCCAAACGATGCGTTAGTTTAACACACAAATTTTATTAGTTTATAATCTAATTTAACGTAAGCAATTCTCATTTTTTCTAACGTAAATTACATAAAAGCAATAAAACTGTTGATTTCTGGTTTACTTTTAATATTTTTTCACAAACAATCGACTTTTAAAGTTTGTTTTTCTGAGCTTTAGCAAAGCAAGTTTTTGTAACTTTGAGGTTAAATAACTTCTAAACTAATCGATAGAAAATAAAAAAAATGTATGCAATAGTTTCAGGAAACCAAGACCTTTCAAATGAGGTATCACTTGCCCTATCTTCCCTATTCAAAATCTTAGGGTTGTTATCATAGCGCAAAGGGGTGAAATAATTTTAAAATGAAAATTATTGCAAAAGTTGTCCCCCTCGAAAATAAAATTGACCTGTCTGAGCGTTTTCACCAGATCTTATTTCCTAGCCGCAAACTAGTCTATTTCGTTTTCGATGGCCCACTCTGTATATTACTATATACTAAAGGAATCGACAGATAAGTTATCTTGGCTTGGTTGGACCTAAAATTGTACATATTTTGAAAGTAATTTGTCAACGCAGGCGTTCGGCAGCGTATAATGGGCAATCACTTATTATGTGGGTCATTGTGAGGGTTATATTGCGGCGGTTACAATACGGAAGAGTTCTATCTTTAAGAGGATGTTGATGAGCAATTTTGCTATCCTCACACGGTGCATCTTCACATCCTCCCACCTTGATGAATGTGGTAATGTAAATAGATGTTAATTATGGGTCTTATTTGGGAAAATTGAGTATTTACGCGTGCCCATTTCTCCTGCCATTTCATAGTGTATTTCTCATCATCAAACTCTTGTAGGTAGATATAGTGTTTTGTAGATTCCTTCTTATAAGTCGCTAAATCCCTTCTTATTTTTATTACAGGTATCATCCCTGGCACAACGTCTACCATAATATCATCCAGTATTGTTGGAAGGACTATACTCGTCTGTCCCAGATGTTCTTGAAACCTTACACAAGCAGGCCGGGTGATGGTAAGTCGCAATCTATACGACTCCATGTGTACAAGAAATATAATACTATTAGGATGTAGTCGTAGTGACAGAACTTTAATCATATAGTTCGTAATTAACTGTGTCCTTCTAGTTTCCGAGGGTGGAACTTCCGACTCACAGTATAAGCTGTTTACTGGACTTGTAGGGAAGGCTCCGAGGCAGTACCTTATAGCTGCGTTATGTACGGTATTTAAAGTTTCAAGCAAGGTTTTATGAGCTGATGAATACACTATGCAGCCGTAATCAATTTGAGATAATACTAAAGTCTGATATATTCTTAACAGCCATTTCGTTTCTAAGCCCTACTTGGTATGCGGCAGTACTTTAATTATATTGAAGCTTTGTAAGAATTTGTTTTTTAGTTATTCTATGTGTGGTCTCCAGGTAAGGGTAGCATCAAACGTAAGGCCCAAGAACTTTGCGGTTTCAGTGCATCCGATAGGTTCGTCTAACAAAGACAGTAATGTAGTGCGGTTTTCGTAACCTGCAGAAATGTACGCACTAGGTTTTTTCTTTAGAGAAAGAAAAAAAATATTGTTGCCATTTTTAACTATTTAGGCAATCGTGGGTTGGAGAATACGGCTTATTTTTTTAACCGAGTAATACATGGCGATATCGTCAACGTATATATATATATATATATTTGCCGATATTATTGGAGACATTCATGGCAATATCATTGACTGCTATTGTGAAAAGCGTACAGCTTAGGGTAGATCCTTGGGGAACTTCATTTTCAAGAATTTTTGTATCGGACAGCTTGTCACCAACTCTTACTCGGAAACGCCTGTTACTGAGAAAAGACTTTGTTAGTAACGGCAATTTACCTCTCAGATTTAAATCGAAAAACTTGTATAGAATACCATGTCTCCAAGACATATCATACGCCCCTTTATATCAAAGAACACAGCCACCAGGTGGTTACGAAAAGCTTGCTGGACAGCGTGTTCCAAAAGGACTAAATTGTCTGTGGTTGATCCATGCCAGCTTGGTGTGGTACTAGAAGATTGTATTTTTCGAGGTACCATTGCAGTCTATTATTTATTATCCTCTCCCATACAGCATGTGAGACTGATTGGGTGGTAGCTGGCTGCACTCAACGGATTTTTTTCAGGTTTTCGGAAAGGTATAATTACTGCCTTCTTCCACTCATCTGGGTAGGTACCTTCATCCCATAGTACATTATATAGCTATAGCAGGCTCATTTTCATTTTAGTTGTGAGGTTGAGTAACATTTCATTGGATATCAGGTCCTGGCGCTGTCTTTGCTGCGTTTTAAAACCAACTCAAGTTCCTCGATGGTGAAGGGTACATTATATTTTAGTTCCCGAATTATATCAAAAGGAAGTTCTATTTATTTTTCATTTTTAGTTTCAGAAAAATTGGGTAGATGGTTTGTAGAGCTACTAGTATTTGCAAATTGGCTGGGCAACGTGTTTGGAACCTCAATCGGATCTTCATTGATTACATTTTGATGGGTTTGTATAGAATAAATTGAATGACTTTTAAATCTCCCGTTAATTGCCTTAATCTTTTTCAAGGTGTCGTTAATGTCTGAGCTTGCCTGCTAAAATATGCTCTACGTTTTCATTACTATTCACACATTCTGCAGGAGGTGTTGTCGATGGTGTCATCCTTCATTATGCATTCCTTGTAGTTTTGATTGGGTATCACCTGGTCCTGTATTGCCATTACAAATCCTTCGGTTCAACCAGTCAAAGGACGCCTGCTTGTCAATGTGATCCTCATCGACCTGAGCAATGTACTTCCCATGTAATTCTTTCCTTGTGTTCATCTGCAATGATGTTGTTCATTGGTTTAAAGTTTTTGTTTTCCAGTTGTAGTGGCGATAGGTTTTTATCTATGTGCGAGATTGCACTGTGGAGTGAAGATGTTAGGCATTTTTCTTGAAAGTAATCTCGTAATTGCTGTACTTCTCTATAATACCCATTTCTGAAGTCAATGAAGCCTCTTTCTCCATTCTCTCTGTTAACTGAACTATTAGGGTCTTTTGTGCGGTGTTTTATGCAATTTGTTCTAATTTTTCTGTTTTGTGCCTCGAGATCAGTAGGACTACATTTTGTGATGCCAAGGCTATAACTTATAACAGGAGCAGCGTATGTGTTAATCGCAGTGACAGTGTTTTTTTCCTGATAAATCTGATTTTAGTACAGCTTTTAATCTATCTAGGAATTTCTCTGCAAGATGTTCTTTGGTTGAGATTTTGGCTATTCCTCTCGATTGTTGTATTCCTAGGTATTGATAGGTATCCAGTTCATTTAAAGATGGTATTTCGCCGACTTGTTGCCTTGTCTCATATGCTGCCATCTCGATCATTTTTCCTTTGAGCATAGCGTTGATTTTGCATTTATCTAGACCAAATTGCATCTGTATGTCATTACTGAACCTTTCAGTTAATTGAAGTAACCGATGTAAGTGTGCTTCTGTTTCTGCCATTAGTTTTAGGTCAACCATGTTGAATAAGCTACTAATTCTATGATTTGTTTCAGGTATTCCTTTGTTTAATGTAAATATCGTCGTAAGGGGTTCAAGCGCCAAGCAGAACCATAGCCCGCTGCGAGTCTCCTCGGAAGATACTACGTTTGATTAATATATTTCCGACGTGTTCGTTGTTCAAGTAAAGTTTAGTTTTCCATTTTGTCATTAGGTAGCTCAAGCATTGAATTAAGGTTGGATTAATTTTGTACAGTTCCAGTGTGTTTATGAGCTATGGATGTGGTATAGTATTAAAAGCTTTACGGTAGTCGATATATGCTGAAAATATATTTCTGATTTCCAGGTGTGCGTATATTTTGTTTGCTAGACCGGTACCTGCTCAGAGTCTCTTAGAGCCTCGTTGAACAGTTTCGCCATGGCACAACCGTTGTTGTTCTTCTTCCTCCTCCCAAACGGTTTTCCAGAAACTCTGAATATCTTCATTAGTGTGTTTCTGTTTTTGACTGGTGGCAGATTTCTGAATATTTCTACAGAACTGTTTTTGGTTATTTTGCAATAATATTTTTTTGTTTCAGGAAATCAGTTATTGTCCTGGTTTCTATTTGTTCTAATTATTTTTTTTTGCTTTAAGCTTTAGATGTTAATTTTGAGGTTGCTTGTTTGCTTGTGTTAGTCTAACTATATCTACTTGAATGTTTAGTTTTTAATTCGAACGTCTTTGCCATTGAGGTGCTTTCTTCTTTACTTGTTTTCTTATTTTTTCCTGCCCTGTTTTGTAACCGTGCAGTTATTTCTTCTTGTAGGAGTCGGTTTTTGGTAAATATCTCCCTCTTCTGACTTAGGATGTTCATCATATTCTTACCATAAAGCTAGTAGAATTTTGGTGTCATTTCGGTGTGCAGCTTATGTGTTTATGATTTCGTGTCCCTGTTTCCGTTTTCGTAATGTGGAGTTATGTGCTATATAGGTATCTATTCATTTCATTAGTCCATTTAACTCTTTCACCTCTTTTGACCGTTACATTGGGTGGCACCTCGGTGCTCGCAACAGTTGTGGCCAGTTGGACTGTGGTGTTATTTTCCATTTCCATGCTTGTTCTTGTGGTTCCAGGTAGCTGGGAGGCGCCACTTGCTTCACCTTTCCGAGTTCGAGACTACCGGTCATTACGACGTCTTATCTCTTGCTTCTAGTAACAGGAGCGGAACTGATACACGCGCTTAGAGGTGCTAATACTAACAGCGGTTGGTATCTCTTGGCACCAAATAATTAGCCCTCCCACCACGTCAAGGTGGATCCTTTCGGAAGGGTATTATTTTGAATTTTTACATAATTTAACACAAATTGTTTATACACATATAAAAATTGTGCAGATTTACTCTAGTGGAACACGTTTATAAAAAATTAAAGGCAATGTAAAAATGATTTTAAACTATTTCATCTGAACGTCAGATCTTTGATGAAAAACTTTGAAGAATTGCAAATTTTGTTTAAACTAAGCGACTTTTAGTTAATATTGCTACCTGAAATAAACTTAACACGATAAGATGCGCATTCTTTTAAGATTGACAACTACCATTGTCTTGTAAAAAATTAGAAAGAGCAAAACTGGTGGTGGATTGGCTCTTTATCTGAAAGGGGATTTGCTATTTAGTGAAACCATGAACTTTGAGTACATACATGTAACAATTAGTCATCTTACTTTCAATAACCTGCAAATAATCTTTATATATAAACCACCAGAAACAAATGTTAAAAATTTTATTAATGAGCTGTAAGACTGAATAACAAGCGACTAGTGCAATAATCTTATCATAGTAGGAGAGGTTTGTCAGTGGTGGCAAGTGAAGCCTGCCCTCAACGAGCATCAATATAAAAATTAAACTCGTTTCGAAATACATTTATTTAGTTTTCTTATAATTTACGGTATTTATTTTATTTCGGTGTCAACTCCTGGGCGGTATACAGATAACGGGTTCTTCGTTACAGGGGATGAAGTGGGTTAAACGTATTCGGGCGCACCCAAGGATAAGCTAATGTCCAAGCGGTCTTTGGGTCCAATCCTGAACTTGTACGGTTTCCAAACGGTTGATACAGGTCTCTCAGTGGAGGATAATATTCAGGGTCTTATCCTGCGGTGGAAGATGTACCTAAAACAAAGTTAATTCGGACGGACGGAGGATACGATAGTTCACAAAGGTCACAGGTCCCCTTGACAAACAAAATTCTTCACCAGTGATCAAAAATGAATGATTATAAATAAATACGAGCTCTCTTAATTGAGTTCAATTTTCACGGTTCTCAGTTAAATTAGTGGTTTTGAATAGCAATTCAACTTTTAATACAATACATTGAAATGTACTTATACAGAAAGTATCTATTAACTTTAATTAGATTAATCAATTTTAAACTACGCTTTATCTCATACTCATCAGTAAAATTCAATTTTCGACTGTCTACTTGACGCAGTGAGACCGAAAAAGATAATCATTTGGCTATGGAACTTTCCTATATAGAGTATGAAACTTTAAAAGAGGGGCAGCTGGAAATTCCAGCTTTCCGACGATAAGGCAGCACCGCAACAAGCTGTTTTAATCAATATTAAATCAATTAATGAATTAATACTTATTTCGTCATGCTAAAATTATTATTTGTGAAATAACGGAACGATTGATATAAAATTTTGCCGGTTTCTACTAACAAAAAATACTTATTCTACAGGATGTTTTAATTAATAATTACGGACACTTTTGTCTAATTATAACTCAAAATTTACAGAAGTCGATTGCTTCTTGCACATATGTTAACGATTGGAATGCATTCTTAAATTTGTGGTACACAATGATAGAAATTATTTCAGGTTTAACCTTAATTATTTATATCGAAAATATTATTTAACAATGCAATTTTACAAGAAATATATTAATTATTTTATAGGGACGGTGTTAATTATAACTTGTTTTATTAATTTGCGACTCTATTAATTATACTGATCGGATTTTAAATTCTATTCTGAATACTTCAGTTTAATTATCTCTAACTAATATTAATATAAAGGTCTTGAACGTAATTTTCCACTAAAAGGTGCGTTTCAATACAGACTAAATTATTATTTTTCAAGCTTTAATTTCGGAATAAAAAGAGAAAATTTCTATTTATAATTAACGGCAATCTCTTTTTAATTTTTGTTTATCATGAACAATTTTATTCTGAATAGCTAAACTTTAACATTGTCTTTATTTATTCATTACGAATCACGGTATAATCATTCATAGTACTTAATTCATTTCAATTTAATTACGGTTTTTGTTAGCGGAGTAAAAAGGAAAAAACTAATCTTCACAGCTGATAGGACAAGGGTTTACCTCTGTCATTGATGAGATAACTCGTGAAGATATAAGAGTTGGAGATTTAAAACAGTCATTAATAGATCATAGTTTTATACGATCCAATATGAAAAATGTGGAATCTGCTGTAACTATCCACAAAATAACCAACCACTTTCCAATTTGTATAAAGTTGGAAACAAATACTATTGCAAAATCTGATTTAACTACCAACTTCGTGAGAAGAAAATATCATGAGGATCAATTGTGAAAGGCAATAAACAATAACGATTGGAAAGTAACTGAAAATGAGAATGTAAACATATTTATGGAGAATATTATACATAATTTTGATGAAATGTACACCGAAAACTCCTGACGACAAATAAATGTAAAAACAAAAAATGTAATGGGAAATCGTGGATCATTAACACTTTATACTTTAACATGAAGGAAAAAGATAAAATATTCAGATAGTGGAAATCTTCCCCAACAATGTGGCTTATAAAGAACGGTACAAGAAATTTAAAAACTTGTTAAATAACGACGTAAGGAGAGCAAAAAATAATTACGTTCAAAACAGATTTAAAACAAATATAAACTAGGTGAATGCTAGTGCATTGCAGGACTTTCTTGCAAAATACGAAACAATATATGGGGAATTTTTATATCTTTGAAATATTCAACTGTTTTGGAAATATTTAATAAAAACCAACAACTCACCCTAATAACCCCCACCACCTCTCCGAGACATCCAGACTTCATGGCTGATCTAGACGAAACTTGACCAAAAGTTGTAAAATGAGCTAATAAGTCGATTTAGTGATAGTGAAAAGAAAGTCGATTGCGTAATCTTCTATACCTACATACCTAGGTTGAAAGGTAAAAATAGATATCTCACTTATCTTTTAAGATAACTTTTAAATAAAGTAAGAATATGTGTATGTTATACCAGCAATACGAGGAATGTTTTCAATTTCCGGAAAAACCGGAGGTAGTGTTTTCATCAGAATAATATTTCCATAGCGCTAATTTTCCAAAATCCCAAGTTTGTAACCAAAATAGTTAGAAAGTTATAACAATATCAATATTAAATATTTGAAAATTCATATCTACTATACTAGTAGCTTTAGAAGAAGCATGTTAGTTGCATTCATAAGAGTGGGTGGTTGCCTAGAAAGTACAAAAAAACAAAAAAAACTCTTGGAGAGAATTTTGAATAATTGCTTAAGTTTGGCTCCATGAATGTAAGCAAATTTATACCATAATGTATTACGTAAACAAATCTCTTTAAAGAACCTTTATTTAAACTACGCATATCTATTAAAAATTCTTGAACGGTATCGGAAATATATACTTCTACAAAAAAAAGATGGATATGTGACTGTAACTGCGGCCATACTAATTTAGAAAGTTTCAAAAAATTGCATTTTATGCGAGTTATTGATGACCTGAATTTCAATCTTCTATGCTAAAATTTGTCCCCAAAATAACAGCATTATTTTCACCCCCTGTGTATCTGCGTTTAAAAGCTTGTTTTGTCGACATAATTGTCCCGTAGAGACACACAGACACTCACACGCGTTTTGAAAAATTTTGTAAACAAATTTTTTTGGGTTCAGGGAGTCCTAAAGCATCAAAATAACGCAACTTATTTTTTTCGATCCTTTCTCGACCGCAATACTTTCTTGTTTTGCAAGAAAGTAAAAATACAAGACTGATGTAGAATGAAATTAATTAATTATTATTCAACAGAAATACAAAAAATGTAGACACAAAATTATTAAACTCGCTAGGAAAAAAGATTTGGTTGAAAAATTCTCTAATACGTTTTCTTGTTAAATCGAAAACGTGAAAACATAAATTAAACTCTGAAGAACACTGCTCGTTTTATGTCCCATTATCCACTGCAAAGTCAATTAGAGACATAATTGAAAAGATAAATAAATGGCCTGGAATTGATAGGATACGGAGTACTGATTTAAAAAATAATGTATATATATTTAAAAATGTTTTATTAAACCTAATAAATGTGTCGTTGAAAAATAGTTTATTCCTAAACGCACTTAAAATTTCAATTATAAGCTCAATATTTAAAAAGCGCGATCAAACTTGACCTAAACATTTACAGGCCGATCAGTATATTGCCAACTATTGAAACAATTATTCAACTGTACGTTGCTAAACATTTGAACACATACTTGCAAGATAACGGAATAATTAATATGGCTTTCAGAAAGGAAAAAATACCGAGCAACTACTGATACTAGTGACACTATATTAATAATCAGCCTGATAAATGTAAATATACCATAGCAGTATTTATCGACATATCGAAAGCATTTGATTCAGTAAGCCACAGAATGTTTCTTAGTTGTATTGAAGAAATTGGGATATCAAATGGTTTGCTAGCTATTTAAACAACAGGACATTTACTGTAAAAATAGAAGAAAAAATGAGTGAAAAGAAAGAAAATAAGTTCAGCGTTCCACAAGTAAGTCATCTTGGCCCAATATTGTTTGGTATACATAAATGGTATTTTTAAAGAAGCTAAGAATGCTCGTTGGTTTATGAATGCTGACGATGCAGCTCTTATTTACCACACGATGATGTTGAGATATGTCAATCTGTACTGCAATATCTGCGGGTGGATGCACGACAGAAATCTTTTCATAAATGCCAGAAAAACTACAACCATGTTATTCACTACGTCACACTTGGAAACACCTTCTTCTATAAATATCATTTTACACTCACGTGATAAAACTAAGCCCCTAAATACCTGTAATTAAATAAAGAGACTGTCTGAAACTATGTATTTTGGAATTATATTAGATGCTCAAGTTAAATATGATAAGCACTTTGATTACCTGTATATGAAAATTAAAAAAAGTTGACGGTCTAGGACATTAGGGCGCCGCCGATAGGGCGCGACCGAAAGGGCGCGACCGTTAGGGCGCGAGGACAGTTGGGCGCGGGACAGTTGGGCGCGGGACAAATGGGCGCGAGTACATAAGGGCGCGAGGACATAAGGGCGCGAGGACAGTCGGGCGCGGGGCATAGTATACAACACCAACAAAACTTCGAGATTTTCAGTTGTTCAGACACAAACTGTAAGTGTAAATTAGCAACAATTAAATTAGCAACTTTTAGAGGAAACTATGGCAAATGATTAGAGTTTCATGATGCGAAATTTCCGATATTCAAAAATCATCTGTTGAGGGCAATGCCGCACGAATTATTGAATCTATAGAGGTATGCGCAGATAATTATCAAATTGCATGGAAAACTATAACAACGATATGAAAATAAAAGATTAATTGTTCAAAGTTTGTTAAGTGGTATGTTTGATATTAAAAAAATTCACACAGAATCATATTTTGATTAACGAAATTAATACGATACTACTACTCTTGTTTATATAATATTCTACTAAGAATTTGAGAACTATCAGGGTATTATTAGGACGACCTTGCAATGCATGGGATGATATTATTTATTTGATTACTTCCAAATTAGATATTACTTTACGTGTATGGGAATTTTTAAAATATAGTAATGAATTTCCAACAATGAAAGAAATGAATCACTTATTAAAAAATATTATGAAATTTAGTACGATTTAAAAAAATTTAGAAAAAAGCATGCATTCATTTGATAGTTATGAGAAATGCCACGTAAAAACTTGACAACTTAAAAACATAAGCGCGTTGACAGAATGACATTTGGTAGCAAAAAATCTTATTTTCGGTATTTTCTTGAAACTCGGAATATACAGAATATACAAATATTTTAAGAATCTAAAACAATAAAAAAGTAGGCATCTTAATAATACCATCATCAGTATAATCAAAATAGCTTTATTAAAAATATTATGAAATGTATTGCAACTATTTAAAACCTTAAAACAATTATAAAAATCATGCACTCATTTCATAATTATGAGAAACGCCACGTAAAAACTCAACAATATTCCTATTGTGATAGTCATCTACAACCGTTCTTATACGCGTATCTGCTTGCACATACTTTCGTTTTTTCATCGGTGGCTCGTAACCGGCAATTAATTGTTCCAAAAACACATCTCTACCACGCTGAATAGTCTTTAAACTTGCGATCAACTTCCAAATTGTTGGGTGATTCATAGAAAGTTCGGTCTGCAAACGTCTATGCGCCGCTTCCGCATAATTATTAGTTCTGTCTGTGTTAGTGAGGACACGATTATACACTGACCACATCTCTGGACTAAAAATTGCCGATCGCCTTCCATTGCCACGACGATTTGGACGTCCCACATATGTATCTTCAAACCATTGGAGCAACGGTTCCAGCTCGACCGGCAAAGTATGCGATAACTCATCAATTGCGTTATCCAAATCCGGAATGGGTACAAACGCTAATGACGTTATCATACGCGTTTGTAATGCAAAATCCGCTTCATTATTGTATCGCCCCATTAAGTGAAGTTGTCCCAAATGTTTCCTCATATTTTTCGTGAAATGGAAGAAACATCCCAAAATTTCAGCATTTGGGAATGCACCTTTAAACGCATTGATGGCGGCTAACTCAAAGTCGCAGGAGATTTTAGAGGGATTTAGATCAGGTACAATATTTTTCATTAAATCAATCATTGTTGTGTAGGTGGCACCTTGTTTATTTGGCAACAGAGCATATACCACTGGATGAACTCCGCCAAACCGTTCGCCCATTATGACATAAATTTGATAAAATAATGGTGGTGCTGTAGAAAATGTCCCGTCAACGAACCAATGCTGTGATTCCAGTAAGATCTGTTATATAACAAAAAAAAATGTTAATGCAGTTTCAGCAAATATTTTTAAGGGCGCTTATGTTAAGATTGATAAATATATTTTGTATAAAAAAGGATTAGTTTGATTTCTATAAAACTTCTATTAATTGAATAACTGTTTTCTACATAATTTATAATTGACCATAAAATTCGGGAAATACGGTTCGTAAAATTAGTCATAACAAATACATACTCTTTGGTCTTGAGAAACATGTGCTTGAAAAGGTGATACAGAAAATTGCGTTCTATAAAAGCATAGTTGAAATAAAAATCGTAAATAATAAAACTTGCAAGAACTTTCCTTTAATAACTTTTTTTGTGTAATTAGTATTATCGAAGACATTGTTAAAAAAATGTGTCACATGAATACCGTATCTCGCTAATTACTTATCGGGTACAAAAATAAATAATAAACAAAAGTTGTGTGTAACTAAATTACTAACAACTTTTATTTGAAAAAAAGCGCGCACAATAAATATATAAAATTGTATAAGATATGAAGTAAAAAGTTACTTACTTCACGGACTTTTGTTTCCCGACCGAATATTAAAATTCTATCCGGTTGTGGGCCGCTATCAGCTATTAAAAAGTTTTCCCTCGTACCATTTACAATAATTGTTCTAAATTCTTCGGGAATCATCAAATCTTCTACGCGTAAAGGAGCTGCAGGCGCAGAATTCACCTCATTCCTCTTCCTGCGAATAATTTTTTTTAAAGTGGAATGTTTAGGCAAAATTGCTTGCGCTGCCTGTGACAAATTTGCGCCATCGAGGCATATATTAATGATTTGGGACGTTTGTTTCATTGTTTCGCCAGCGCGAATTTTCATTTGACCACGAACCGCGTCTGCCTCTACTTTACCTGCATTACTGTCGTGGGAATGATTATGCATCTGCTTTATAATAATACCATCCGATGTATGGATACGACTTTTACACCCATTGTTTTTTAGTTCACATCGGCAAAACATTTTTGTTTCGCAGGCACTAAGTTTGTCAAACACATAACAGTATCCGTCACTATAACACTTCTTTTTTCCTTTTTGAGAAAACACTTCCATTTTTCACAGTGACAATAACAATTTAGTACAAATTCTCGCTTGTAACACTTAAAGACAAGTGAAACCGAAGTATTTAAAACCCTTTGCTGTTAGTTTACTCATCAAGTAACTATTTCTGAAGAATAGAAATGTAACCTTAAGCTACAAGGGATTGCGTACTAAATGGGTCCTTTTGTGTGTCTTATTGTTACCAATTATTCATTTGGAAAAGAATGCATTATAATTGCAATTTCGTTCTTAACACAGAATTGAGCAGGTAACTTGTCATTGTTAGAAACATTAGTAATATGTAAAAGAGTGTTGTGTCTTTCGGTGCAATTCCTACAAGAGGTTACTTTGCAGTCACGTATCGTGTGATTTCGAAATAAACAATTAAGACATAATCCTCTTTTTTCTACACTTGAAGTTCTAAAATAGCGCTGGTTTAAAAATTCCGAACATTTTAAAATGGCATTGTTGCAAATCTATTTCTTTACCTTTATTTGAATTAAATTGCTTCACAGTTGTTTTTGAACTTACTATTGGAACGAAGGTTTTTTAATAATTTACATTTGTTATCTAGAAAGCGATTCATTTCTTTCATTGTTGGAAATTCATTACTATATTTTAAAAATTCCGATACACGTAAAGTAATATCTAATTTGGAAGTAATCAAATAAATAATATCATCCCATGCATTGCAAGGTCGTCCTAATAATACCCTGATAGTTCTCAAATTCTTAGTAGAATATTATATAAACAAGAGTAGTAGTATCGTATTAATTTCGTTAATCAAAATATGATTCTGTGTGAATTTTTTTAATATCAAACATACCACTTAACAAACTTTGAACAATTAATCTTTTATTTTCATATCGTTGTTATAGTTTTCCATGCAATTTGATAATTATCTGCGCATACCTCTATAGATTCAATAATTCGTGCGGCATTGCCCTCAACAGATGATTTTTGAATATCGGAAATTTCGCATCATGAAACTCTAATCATTTGCCATAGTTTCCTCTAAAAGTTGCTAATTTAATTGTTGCTAATTTAACAGATTTTAAAACTATTGTTATTTGATTGAAACGAATGGTTTGGCGAGTAGATTATCAGGGTGCTTGTTGAAAGGTGTTACAAAATGTTTAGTTTGTGAAATTATAGAAAAATAATCCGTTTTAAAACTCTCCCGTTCGTCTAATTCTAACAATAGTAATAATAATTTATTGATGGTTAACTTGAAAGGTTTTACACGTCATGACATAATAAGAACTGCCATCAAGGCTATTAAAACTCTAAAATTTACATTATCAATATGATTTCGTAGAACTGATTGTGTAAGTAGAGTACATTAAGTAATGTCATTACTGTTAAATTTATAGTGTGAAAACTCATTAATATTATAGAACGATTTATAAATTAAGAATTTTTAGTTTTATTTTTAGGCGTCTACCGTCCAGGACACTTACAGTTTATGTCTGAACAACTGAAAATCTAGAACTTTTGTTGGAGTTGTATACTATGCCCCGCGTCCGACTGTCCTCGCGCCCTTATGTCCTCGCGCCCTTATGTCCTCGCGCCCTTATGTACTCGCGCCCATTTGTCCCGCGCCCAACTGTCCTCGCGCCCTAACGGTCGCGCCCTTTCGGTCGCGCCCTATCGGCGGCGCCCTAATGTCCGGCTCCGAAAAGTTGACAGGTTACAATTTGACTATGTGGATTTAGTTAATATACCTTGACTAGCTACAGTGTAGAATGGGAGTGAGTTCTGTTTTTAGACTCTTATATAACCATTAAATAATCAGGTACAAGCAAGTTTTATAGATATATTGAGACAAAATAATATTCTGGTAAATAACAAAATTATGAACAATTCTGGAAAAAAGAAACTAAATTAAGACTATAAAATGAATATAAATAATTAATATGTTCTGGTAAATAAATGATCTGAGATTTTATAATAATTTGGTGTTCTCGCCTGGGCCTCTGATGGGTAGGTCACCACCCTGTACGGCGTGTATAGATGATAGCTGTTTATATCACTGAAGGTCAATGAAACTTATTATTTGCATAAACAGGAACGTTAGTTAATCTTGGTAAATTGTTCACTATTTATCGGATGGCTTTAAATGGTTTATTATGGGATATTTTACTCGAATGTTTAAATTAAAACTCCGTTATGTC
>JARFJB010000305.1:0-156047 GCA_036346205.1 Vesta saturnalis | reverse complement strand
ATCCACGTTTAAAGAGTGGACGACTCTTTATTTAAATGTAGACTTTCCATACAATTCCCACGAGAATGGGCACAAAAACAGGTCCACTACGGCAGTGGTCCCATACCGTAGCAAGGCTTAACTGATTACAACTAGAGGCAGCCAGGTATCTAGAGGGCTCCGTTAGCGACTAACTTCGCATAGCCATTCATCTCTTGGCACGGATCGCATAACACCTTAGATTTCAGATTTTACAGTGGAGTTTACTCTCCGAAAGGAAAACAAATGTAGACAACGGACGTAAGGAACGAATATATGACGAAACGGTATGCGGTAGACGAAGACAAACGACTTGAGATCTCTTTGCTTCACCACTGCTGGCAACAGTGGCTACTGAGCCTCCCCACCACGTCAAGGTGGATCTCATCGGGGAGGTATTATTATTATTATTATTATTATTATTATTATTATTATTATTATTATTATTATTATTATTAATACATAAATGAACTGATAAATACGAAAAAAATGCATAACCATACAACGCGACTGAATCTTTTACTAACAAACCCGATAACGCAAATAAATTTATACCGACACATTATGTTTCTTAAAATCTCACTACAACCGTCATGAAATTCAATTCCCTTTATCGATACTGCGGTAACAAACTTCAAAATAAAAATTCTCGGTAGTTTAACGTTTTAATTTAAAATTCTACACACACTATTCAAATATTCTACTATTTAAGTAAATACTACGACAAATTGCATCCACACGTGATAGTACTAGTATTGTATTGCTCCTGCACCACACCACTAATCCTGGATTAACCTGACCAGCTCCATAGTACCTGACCTGCTGCCGTTCCATGCGCACCTCTCCTGCACGTAAGTTAAATGCACCGTTTGCACCCTTACACAAACACTAGACGGAAGCAGAAGCACGCGGTAGTTAGCCATGGTGTAGGTTCCTTCGATCGTCGGACAGATAGGCGAAAAGTCTCATCTACAGGCAGTTTTAGACTGCCCGTAGTATCACCACGATTAGGGATCCTCAATTGACAATTACACACACAATATATGCCGTGCTAGGAATATTTACTAAAAGTGCAGAGGGGTGTTTATTACGATCATTATTTTCGATAAAATAAGTTCAGACAGAAAACCTTATTTCCGAAGTGTGTAATATTCAATTTCGCTTACAGTAAGTTCCCAGTTTTAAGTAGTCGCGCAGTTCTAATAGAAAACCTACTTATCTTAATAGCTACCCCAGAAATAATTACCGCACGTAGGTTCCCCAGTAAATTTCCTGGCTGATAATTAGGTTTTCTATCCCCTGAATTAGTTAGAACCGTGTATTGTCCAGGCCTGTCTGTCCAATAGCAAATGGAAAATGTTTACACTAACAACAATTCACCTGGTTCATACATGTCTTAAACAAAGAAGCATTACCCAGACTTGATAGAATTTATTTAAATAATGTAAATTCTTTCGTTCATCTCCTATGTAGAAATCCAGTTAATTCTGTTTAATATTTATTAATGGAAAAACACTCTTCAATTTACCACGTGAAGTTAAACCATTTTACTAATAATATGTTAAATCCAGCTGTGAAAAACCAGATTTCATCTAATTAAAATCCTGCTACAAGCTCACCATTTAAACACTGTTTCCAGTTAACCAGAAGCCTGTAATTTGTTATTTATCCTGCCAGTAAAGGAGTTTCAAGGAACCTGTCTAGTATATATTCCGGTAGCCAAATATCCCGTCAAATTAATCCTAGTAGATTATTCTGATAAATAAAGACTCCAAATAATTTAAATTCCAAATCCTTTCTCTTAGTGAAAATTCAATTATTGAGATGCACAAAAATTCACTGAGATCAAATATATCGTTATGAATAACCCCTCAAGCTTCCCAAAGATATTTCATATTAAAAAAGCAAACAAATTTGATTTCGTATTAAAACGAGGATCATTGATGATTATACATTCCAAAAACTACCAACGCGTTTGCGTTTTGTAATGTGTTCAAAATGATTTCTAAAACTAGCCCTAAATACGCTACAGATAGAATAAAAGGTATGGTGTCTTGCAGCTGATTTTTTCGATCACTAAAGCAGTAGTGCATTAGAGGCGTAGGTGTTGTTACCGTACAGTATAGAGATACCTAAGGTGCCATGTAGATTTAGATAAGACAGCCCTAAGCTACGAAATGGGGAAGTAAAGCTGTAAGAAAACACATAAGGACACATAAAAATAAGTAAAATACACAATAATCAAGAAAACACAATAAAGGTCACTAAATAGTTATGTTCATCAGCTTAAAAGAAATCACCATTGTGAAACAAATATGCTGAAAGTTGGGAACAAATTAAAAAATGTGCACGATGATATTTAAGAGGTAAAACGAAGTTTTCGGTTAAAGATTCGTACTCTACAAGGTTTGTTCAGGGCAAGACACTCATTAGAATATTAGCTCGTAGAAGTAAAGTGCATATTACCGACATAGCTCAGTGGTATTGACGGGGTCAATCCAAAAGGGCACTCGACACAACTCAACAAAGTCAAAATCAGGAAAAATGTGTCACTAAGGCTCCACCTGTTAAATAAATCTATATCGGGAAAAACGTCGTGAACTAGATCTTAAAATAATGGCCTAACAGGAAACCATAATGTTCACTTGAAGGGAAAACACTCACCTCTACCTGAAATTTCTACTCCAAAATATCGACGTAAAGCTCAGCTACACTTAAATAAAATTTTAAGTTTCATTTAAAACCCGCAAAGACTGCGATAACTGAACTCAAAATTCATTATACTTTTTCGGTGTAAACTTCAACGTAAAGTTACTTGCCCAATTAACAAAGAAAAAAACTGGTCAACACGGTCATTAATTATTCAATTTAAATTGAATATTAGTCACAACCAAAAGTAAACGAAACGGGAACAAATGTTTAAAAGTTCCTGTAATTTAACAATCGTCAGCTTTAACCTTTAACATTTGGCGAACTAAAATCAACGTGCTTTTAATTTGGTGAAGGTAAAATAAATGCTAAAAATATTAAAATATTACAACTGATTTATGAGTTTCAACCCAAAAACCTCAAAACATGAATAATTCATGTTTTTGGGTTCAAACTCATCAATCAGTAGTAATATATTAATGTTGTTCAGGTCATTAAAAAGGACTTGAAACGAGCTATCAAATGCGGTATTACTTTCCAAATGATCCCATTCAAAACTATTTTACACAATGGCGAATATTTTGTAAAATAATTTTAAATGGGGATCGTACGGCAATACCTCATATAAAAGCCTTCTCAACAACACCAACAAAATTAAAATATTACTACTCATTTATGAATTTCAACCCAAAAACCTCAAAACATTAATTAACGTTTTTGGGTTGAGACTCATAAATCAGAAAGGAATAAAATACATTCATCTATTGACTCAATTAGTTGCTCGCTTGTTTTGTCTATTGGAATCCTTTCCAATAGATATTTTTTGCGTGTGTGTTAATAACATACTTTCTTATAGCGACCCAGGTGGATGAACCTGGGTCGCTATGGGACTCATAATGTCCCAAACCTGTTTGCTAGTAGTCCCTGTTTCCAGAAGTTGACGCGTAGCCGCCGACGGAACTTCTGGATTAAGGACCATCGTGTTAGTTCCACACATTGAAGAGCAGTCATATTTTGGAGTTCTGTTTGTACTTTACTTTGGTAAATGATATATATATATATATATATATATATATATATATATATATATATATTGCATTAAAGTATTTATGTAGAATTGTGCATAATAGGATGATATACATCTAAGACATTCTTTCTCGTTTATAAACCGTGTTAAACAAAAAAGTAGCTAATTAACTATACGAACCACAGCGTTTTCGACAGTTGCGCTATAAAGCCGGTTCCCATTAATTACTCTAATTAATACTTAACTAGATATGTAGTTTATATCTTAGGCGGTAACTTTACGGTTGCATGACAGGTACTAACAGCATCATAAGATGCGTCTACATCTTTTTCACGTAAATCCAAGAGCGCTCCTTAATCGTACCTTCCAGCAGGTAAAAATAATTCAAATCGTAACTAGTTCGCTCAATGTTCTCAATGAATTCATAAAAAGTTTGCAAATTCATCTTAGGGGTTAGATTAAACTTTACGATGACACGACGGGTAATTCCCAACAATAAACTAAGAAGCCCGAAATGATACAAATATGTTTGTCAAGAAAGTAAATTTTTCAAAATGATCTCGAAGTTAATTTTATTAGTTCTTCACTTATACTTTTCTGACAAACTTGACTAGACTATACTCCTCCATACCTTTATGACGATTATCATCCTAGTGTTCGCCGAAACCGTGATATTACGTTTCTACACCTTACTCGAACTGACTCGAACGTTTTGTCCCATTCCAAAACTTCTCAAACAAGCTAAATTTTTAGCCAATCATGTCATATTATTTATGAAAGCTTTCCAGCGGTAAACTCGCAACCGTAGAACAAACCCAGTACTTTAATGTATGTCTAGATGAGCTTAGCATGTCAAATAAACGTTTCACTATAACTTAAAAAAAGTTTAATTATGAAACTGTTTACTCTAATCGCAAACGTGGCAGGAAACACTGAACAACAAAGCAAGGTTGCACGATAATTTAATTATAAAAACTCTACTTAACAAATGATACAGACTTAACTAATTTTAAAGGAATAATCCCAACTACGTTTACAAAAACATCCGACTATTAATTAACGTAAAATAATTTATCATAATCCGATATTAAGTAATAATCGTTTTTAATTACTCACGTGTAACTAAATTACACCTTGACGTACGAGTACGTATGTGTATAACAGCATCTGTGAAGTAAATATAGTTATACAGGGTGATTCAAGGAGCTGTTAGTATGGTTCATTTGTGATCGATTGAGCCATATTTATCTATGTACAAAAATCAACAGTTTGTGAGATTTTTGAGATTTTGTGATTTTATAGTAATTCCCTAAATTCGTTCAGTTTCAGCTGATTCTGTAGGAATTGATCCTTTTAAACAGTAATTTTAGACCAGTTTTCAATAGTAAAATACGTATTTCACTTAAAAAATGCAAAAGTATGAGGACTATGCTTATAACAAGAAAATTGTAGAGATTTAACATCAGAATCTGAAAGAAGCGAAAACCGATTCCAATTTTCTGTTGTTTATAACTTTTAAACCATTCTCTACATGTAGCGTTAAAATAGTCTAAAAACTAGCTCAATGTTTTAGTTTTGCGATAAAACCATTTTTGGTCAAAATTCGTTCGGAGCTCTACTAGAAAATGCTGTTCAAACCTCTCGAAAATTCTGAATTGAAAATAATAAATCATTGAAACCTTTCAAGAGAACTAACAATTTTATTCAATAATTTTATATTTTGTGTTCAAAATGACCACCACTGCCTTTTATACAAGCTCGAGCCCTTTCCCTTATTTTTGACAGGTCATTCTTCTCTCAAAATCATTCTTCATTCTTCTCGCTCCTTCTTGTATCCTTTTACTTGCTCAAAATTATGTATTTCTGTCGCATAAACCAATTCCTTCAGCCTTTCCGATTTGTGAAAATCTAGAGGCGTTAAATCCGGGGTTCTAACCGCCCACACAATTGGTCCACCGGTTGTGAAACCATTCATTCAAAATCGCACGAACATTTAGACAACAAAATATGCTGGACAACCGACGTGTTGGAAAATTATGTGTTCATCCAAAAATCCTTCCATGTGGTTTCTCAGAAATTCTTCATACCCTTCCACTGTCAAAACCTTAGGAAGAAAATATGAACCTATCAATTTATTACTTATTGCGCCCATTCAAACATTTACATTAAATTTCCTTTGGAAAGATGCTTTTTTTTCTAAATGTGGATTTATACCGTGTCCAGCAACACTCCTCACAAACGGAAACCACACATACTAGACATGATTTTATGTCGATTTAACTTAAATTACCTTAATCCAAAAGTGCCTCCTAAGGGAGCTAGAGCCCTTTGAAGATGGAGTCAAGTCACTTTTTGTTAAATATCTCAAAAACACCGAATAAGTCGATAATGACAATTCGGCCACTGAAAACACGATTTTCTTATTGCCATCAGAAGCGGCCCACTGGGGGGGGCAATAGCTTTTTTAACGAACATTTCTTATTTCCAATGTTTTAATGGATTTTACATTAAATTTAAAAACTACGATATCTTCCATACTAAATGTGCTCTTAGTTGAAATCGCTAGTCGTACCGTGAAAAATAAATTTAAACTTTTCGTGTTTCTGGCAGAAAATACCTTTTCCTTACTAAATTATATTTTCAATGCCTGGTTGGCTATAATAAATCAACAAAGGGTGTCTAATTTTACGTGTTTTATTAGTTATTTAATTTGCTGTAACATTTTGTGGAAATCATGATTCATAAAACAAATGTATTACCTTCTAAAGATAGTATCAAATAGTTTATGTATATTACATAGAAAATAACATTAAGGGCAATTAACACCAAGAAGAATATAACGACTTTTTATAGCATATGCACTACATGATGACCATTCGTTTCAATACATAAATCTATTCTTTTCAGTAAATATTGTCTAATTTTTGCAAAAATTCCACGTTTATTTCTAACTTTATTACAAGCATCTTCAATTCTTTCCCATAACTGATCAAGCGTCGTGTCTATTGGAACATCATAAACTAATGCTTTTAAGTATCCCCAAATACAGAAATAACAAGGGCTTAAATCTGGGGTTCTTGCAGACCAATTGACTGGACCACCTCTTGCAATCCATTGGTTACCATAACTATTGTGAAGAAATTGAGGAACTTCTGCACTAAAATGAGCTTGGCAAGCAACGTGCAAGAACCATAAATTCTGTCTGATCACCAGGAAAACGTCGTCTATTAAATCAGGTAAAACATTTTCCAAAAAATTAAGATAATCATGTCCCGTTAAACGGCCAGATAACTCTACAGGTACCAGCAGCTGATTACCGATTACACCTATCCAGACATTAACACTAAATCTTTGCTGGTGCTTAGTCTTTTTTATTGCATGAAAATTTTCGTCAATGTATGCGTAATGATGTGCATTATTGTAAATTAAAAATACCATCCCTGATAAAGGTAACTTCATCACAAAATAAAATATTAGAAAAAAAATTAAGGTCCTGATTCTTTTTGTTCCTCAACCAGTTTGAAAACTCTACGCGAGCAGGGAAATCACCATCAAACATCGCATGAACTCTCTGAAAATGAAATGGATAAAAGTTTTCTCGATGAACAATGTTCCATATGGAAGATTTGGAAATATTAGGATACATAGCTTCTGGTGCTTATCTCATGATTCTCTTCAATTTCCATCAAACCATCGTCTTCGTATTCTTCTGTAACATGAATGTGTCTACCAGTTTCAGTATTCTTAGGAACTACTGAACCAGTTTCCGTGTTCTTTGGTGTAACGCTGTAAATGTTGAGTGACGGGATGCCTTCTGTTTTGTAAATTTTTCTGCGTATATTCGTAATGCTGCACGAGCGTTATACTGTACTTCCACATAAACTAAATGTATATCAGCATATTCTTCGTTGGAAAAACTAACCATTTTGATTTAAAGTAAAAATGTTTATTTTCTTAATACAACAATAACTGTCCATGATTTTGTACACCGTAGTATTGTTTTCATTAAATGCGCCCGCCGAAGAAGCGCGACGTTGTAGTTACTAGGAGCGACAAATTAATAAAATTACCAACAGTCGCACGATAACGGTAGGCATAAATGTATCGAGTAGCAATAAAGGTACGGAAAATGAAAATGGGGGTTACATGGTACCCAAAAACTGATAAAATGTACAAGATTACTACAAATTCTAATACTCATAATGAGATTATTAAACGTAGTATATTATCAACGGGTATATTTCATCAGGTCCTTCAATTATTGTCGGAAAGATGTTATTACAAGCTCTATGGTGTTATGTTCTCTTATATAAATTGCTTACATTTCTATAATCTCTACTCTATGGAATCATTCGTCTTTACTTTTACCGTCGGATGGCGTACAAATACATTTTACTTAATTCCTATTGGTGCATTTGTGTTCGTTAGTCTCGAACCCTTGTTTCCGTTTTTTTTTTGTTTCCTGCTCGTTAGTGTGCCTAGAAAATTGTTAATTCGCTACTCACTTGAACCGCTATTCGTTTGACGCGATTTTCTTATAAAAACGGATATTGCCGGATTTATCATTCAACGACCAAATAGTTTTGTGCCTGAACCTTATGCTAGTTTCCGTCACTTAATTAACGTGATATTTACGTCTTTAAAGCATTCAAGAGTGTTGTTTTCTTAATATCTACTTAAGCGCTTGTGGCTACCAGCTTACAAGGTCAGTACTCCTTTTTGTATAATTTCGTCACCTAATGTCCTATTCTCTTCCGTAGCGTTTTATTACGTGTTTTATCTACTTTTCTACTACTTCGCTACGTCATCAAAAGCCGTCATCATCCAACAACGCCGCTGCCATTTTAATTTTCCATTGATTCACACTTCAACCGAAGAAATTCAATGTCAACCAACTACAACCAGTAAAACTGCAGTCCTTTCACCTCAAGATTGCTAATAATTTACTATTAAGTTCAAAGATTGCGTTTTACGCCATCTATACTGTACAGTCATAATTTATATTTCAAAATCTAACGGTAACTATTTGCCTGTATATTTCTATTCTAAATTCATATTCTTAAGCTTGAATTTTTACTAAATTTGTAAACCACATTTACCTTGAACTACTTGCTTGCCTATTCAAACATAATTTATTGTATTGTATTTTATTCGAACCTGTCGATAATATAATCATTAAGTACTTAACGTATTCATTTCTCGGACCAACCTATTGCTTATGGTCCGATCTGTTATTGCTTTTTTTCCATCTAGCCCGTATTGCTTCGGCCAACGCTACTTGCGTAAGGAAACGACACCGAAGGATAGTTATTCAGGTAAGATTATTGATGTACTTAATCGCTTGCTCACCTCGAGTAAACCGAATCCTGGGTATTTTGGAACGGTAACGTAACTGATTTTGCACATTTTGCTTAAAAGTTCATATAAGGTAAATTGGATTCAATCATTCTTGTTATATTAACTCAATATTTAACTTAACCTTTGTATTACAATCTACCCCTACGGGTACCCCTCTTATTTGTCGAATTTATACATTCATGTTACCATTTATTTTGAAGCTCATTATAATTTAGTTAACCCCATTTTGCTTACTTATTTGTCACTCACCTATAAGCTATTAGTTCTTCGTATTTCGAACTACAAGCTATAACTATAACGACAACTACCCAAGAAATACGTGGCGTCCATTCTCTTAACTATTCTTTACTCAATTATTGCTCACAACGTCATACTTAAAATTCTAGATTAAGTAGCCCACCCCCAATGTTCGCCTACTTGCACTGAGCCACCGAGCCCTTGCATTTTAAATTTTGTTGCCATCGAAAGTTACCGTAACAATGGTTAAAGAAATTGGATTGGGACGACAACGTTCCAGATTATCTAAAAATCCCTTGGGTAGAATTTCAGTTAGATTTAACTTTATTGAATGATTTACAAATAAGCAGACGTATTAATTGCGATAATGCTATACGAATTGAGTTAAATGGGTTCTCAGACGCTTCTGAAAAGTTGCGCTGATAAAGACAATTAGCCTTCCAAGGTTGGAATAGTCGCAGCTCATTTGCTAATCAAGTTGATGGAAAAGCTAAATTCATCGTTATACATAAACATAAATAAAGTCGTATTGAGGACCGATTCCACAATAGTTTTAGATTGGATTCAGCTACAGCCCAATAAATTAAAACCGTTTGTGGGCAACAGAGTGACTGATGTACAATACTTAACTATAAATCATGCGTGGCGCCATGTGCCATCCAAAGATAACCCTGCAGATTTTCTCTCACGAAGGATGAGACCAAAATGCTTATTGAAGATAATCTTTGGTGGTTCGGATTACCAAGAGTCTCAAGAATTTTGGCCCGTAAGAAAGACGAGCGAAGTTCATTATAAAGATTTACCCGATATGCGCAAGAGAAAAGAAAACCTTGCTTACCATTTAACAATTAATGAGGAAAGTAGTCTCAATCTGTTGGAACGATATTCTAATCTTGATAAACTTAAAAAAATTATGGAATTAATTATGCGGTTTATCTACAATTGCACTGCAAACGTAAAGGGTTTAGAAAAGGTTATAGGTTCATTAGAATATAATGAAGTTAATGACCCGTTTTTAAAAATCGTCAAATTAAGTCAAAATATGCATTTTTATGATGAGATGAATAAAGTTAAAGAGAATAAATTAATAAAATCTAGCTCGAAATTATTAAACTTAAATCCATTTATATGTAAGAATGGAGTTTTACGCGTAGGAGGCAGGACTGTAAATTCTAAATTTTCCTTTGAGCGGAAACATCCAATAATTTTATCGGCATTGTCATTTAACTAAGCTTATTGCCTTGGATATTCACATCCTACCCTTACATGCAGGTCCTACGCAGACCTTAGCAGCTATGCTAGAGACAGTATGACCAATAGGAGGTAGAATGTTAGTTAATAAAATAACGCGTCAATATGTTACATGTTTTAAGGCAAAGCCGAAATTTATACATCCTGTAATGGCACCCTTACCTGAACAAAGAGTAGTGCCAAGGCATCCTTTCGAAGCAACTGGAGTTGATTCCGCAGTCCATTGACAATTAAAAGTAAATCGGGTAGACGTTGCATACATTCTAAAGTTTACATTACACTGTTCATATGCTTAGTCACTATAGCAATTCATCTTGAGTTAGTGTCAGATTTAAGTAAAGAAGCATTCTTACTTGCATTGAAGCGTTTCATGTCTCGACGAGTCAATTTTTTAGTGATAATGGCACTAATTTTGTGGCTGCTAACAATGAATTAAGCGAGTTGGGTACATTTTTGGGAGACAAACATGATGATTTAATTGAATCTTTTCACAAGAATAATGACAATTGGAAATTTATTCCACCGCAATCCCCGCATTTTGGAGGCTTGTGGTAATGTGGAGTTAAGTGTGTAAAATTTCATTTAAAAAGAGTAATGAACTAATCTAACGTTAACATTTGAGCATCTGTACACGTTATTAACACAAATAGAGGCAATATTAAAATCACATCCTATATCGTCCCTATCAAATTCACCAAATGACCTCAGTCCTTTGACTTCCACACATTTCTTGAGTGGATGTCCACTAACGTCTCTGCCAGAAGGCGATTCATCAAATGTGCAATAAATCGTCTCTCAGTATATCAACATATGGAACAAATTCGTAGACACCTGTGGGACCGATGGAATAAGGAATACAGCAACGAACTGCAAAATGGAAATATAATTATGGTTCGCTAAAATTAGATATGTTAGTGCTCGTTAAAGACAATCCACAGCCTCCGATGAAGTGGGCGCTCGGTCGTATCGATGAACTGCATCCAGAAAGAGACGGAGTCACAAGAGTAGCTACCATCAGAACGCAAAAGGGATTGATCAAGAGATCATTTTCTTCAATATGTCCATAATCATTGCGGGAAGAACAAGATG
Source organism: Vesta saturnalis (assembly GCA_036346205.1). Taxonomy (NCBI): domain Eukaryota; kingdom Metazoa; phylum Arthropoda; class Insecta; order Coleoptera; family Lampyridae; genus Vesta; species Vesta saturnalis. The sequence goes on along the minus strand of JARFJB010000305.1, from coordinate 144,418 downwards.
GACCTTCCGCGTAAGACATTTGTGAGTGATAGTGTAAGCAAAAACGAAGAAGTGCAAGGTTTCGTTCTTCACTGAATACGGTTGTGTTCCTTTTGTATCTAGTCCTTTAATCATTAGAATAATGTTCTTATTTTATTTTGTGCCTTTAAAATTTCTTACTTATTGAATTTGTTGAAAGGTGCCCTTATCAAGGTAGGGGCTATGTTCATGATTTTGTACACCGTAGCATTGTTTTCATTAAATGCGACCGCCGAATAATCGCGACGTTGCAGTTAGGTGGGCCGACAAATTAATAAAATTACCAGCAGTCGCATGATAACCGTAGGTATGCGAACACATAAATGTATAGAGTAGCAATAAAGGTTATATAGTATTAACTACGTTTTTGTGTCAGGTTTCATTATGTACCACATCCAACAACTACTAAAGCCGACAATCAAGTAACAATAACTGTTTGACATCATAACAATTTGACGTAACGTCATATTTTGTTAATTTGTCACAGTCGCCTAGGTGTGGTAAACATAATTTAGTAATGAAACGGTATTTTCTGCCAGAAACACAAAAAGTTTAAATTTACTTTTCTCGCAAATGTTACGAGATAGCGATTACAACTAAGAGCACATTTTGTATGCAAAATTTCCTAAAGTTTTTAAATTAAAACCCATTAAAAAATTAAAAATAAGAAAAAGCTGTTGGCCTCCCCAAGTGGACCGCTTCTGTTGGAAAATCGTGTTCTCATTGGCTGGTTTGTCATTATCGACTTATTCGTTGTACCAAGTTTGAGCTTGTTACATGGCAGTGTTTTAGAGATATTTCACAAAAAGCTGGAGTAAGGTAATTCAGGTTAAATCGACATAGAACCTAGTAGGTATGTAAAGTTTCTGTTTCTCAGGAGAGGTTCTGGACACCCTGTATCAGACCATGGATGTAAATTATATAAGTTATGTCGAATCTCGCTTCGTCTGTCCATAAAATTCTAGCATCCTCCCACCAATGGAAAATTCAATTGAAATTCAAATGAAAATTACCTGTCAAACAATAAGAAAGAGAGCTCGAGCTTGTATAAGAGATGGTGGTGGCCATTTTGAACACAAGATGTAAAATTATTGTATAAAATTCTCAGTTCCATTGAGTCAAAACTTCAATGATGTATTATTTTCAATTTAGAATTTTGGCAAAAATGGTGCTATCTGAAAACTAAAACATTGAGCTGGTTTTTTGACTATTTTAACACTACATGTAGAGAATAGTTTAAAAGTTATAAGCAATAGAAAAGTTGTAATCGATTGTGGTTTCATTATCATTCTGCTTTTAAATCCTCTAAAATTTTCTTCTTATGAGCATATTCCTCATACGTTTGCATTTTTTAAGTGAAATACATATTCTTCTATTGAAAACTGGACTAAAACTACGGTTTAAAAGAATGAATTCCTACAGATTCCGCTGAAATTGAACGAAAATAGGGAATTACCACAAAATCACAAAATCTCAAATATCTCGAAAACCGTTGGTTATTAGATATAAGTAAATATAGCTCAATCGATCACAAATGAGCCATACTAACACCTCCTTGAAGGTTGGAATCTAGTTTGGAATCACTCTGTATAATATGATAAAACAACACCAATGACAAGAGATCTAGCTGATCACATCACTGTGTCATATTAACAAAAATAAAAATGCCATAGTAGCCAAACTGATTATTAACTATCGATCTATCTACATTATAACGGTTAGTGCAGATTGAGTAGTAGTACGCCCCGATGGGTGTACAAGTTAAATTATGCACGTCTCGAAAAGAAATATTTATTTCAGAAAATATAACAAAACTATTTAGATATCGTATGCTCAAGCGCTTTTGGTTAGTCGGTTCACTTAGATGAAGGTGTTACTGTAAGTTTACCCCGTTGTGAATCAATCATAATTTAGTTTAGATCAATATTATACGGAAGATGTATGTTTGGATTTATCAAGTGTTTACGAGTGTATGATTTTCATTTTTCTACATCGCTGTTTTGCTGTCTATTAATGCTTGAGATAATGTATTTTGAAAATTGAATAATTTGAGTAAGTAACCATAATAATTTTAGAACCTTTTTAAATTAATTTGAATTAAGTTTCTGCAACACCGAATTGAATTATTTTATGTGCAGTCAATTACCGGCACAATGCAAATGAGACTGATACTTAACTAACATTTTGTTGAATTATTTATTAGTGCCATAATGTGTTTTATAGTTTTCGCATATATGCAAATGGCGCAACGATTACTATCAAATGTAAATTAACTAATTAATCATTACGTTTATCTCTGATCGAGATATACTCTCAAGTTTTCACTCAATATTAAGTGTTAGTATTTTAAAATAAGGCCAAAAATTAAAATTTAGATAACTTTTTCAGCTTATCTGTACCCTTTTTTTTATTGGCTTATTATTTAGAACGTTTTTTGCACAAAAAATGTATAAACCTTCTCATTAACATTTGATTAGGTTTCTAAAACCATTTCGCGTAGATAACGTATAGCATCACATAACACTTGGGTTTATTCTTATGCCAACAGAATTTTAAGTTATGCCATCAGCTTCAGAATCGCCCTCACATTCTGATTCTATTCCCATTTGATCAGTAATTTCATCAAGAACATTATTCGCTGCTGCAAACAGCAACTCAGCTTCAGTTAATGGCCGCTTTGAACAACTCTTTATGTTCGTCACTTTATTCTATAAATAAATAAACTAAATAAATAAAAGATTTAAAATAAATAAATAATGTGTGCTATGTTTTATAAGAAGCTAGATAATATGAAGTTACATGGCCTTTTTTGAAATTTGCAATTTATGTGTAAATATTTTATTCTGATGGATACATACATGTGCTTTGTCAGTGGTCACATTTTCAATAGCTAAAATTTTCTTAGTCGTAATATTTTTCTACTAATAAGATATATTTTATATTAGCTCAAATTTTGAAAATTTGTAAAATATACAATGTTACTACAAAAATGATCATAAAAGGCAAAAAAAACATATTTTAAGAATATTTGAGATAACCTCAAAATCAGGTGTTTAAAATTAAATAATAAAATAAAATATTTTTAATAAATAAAAATAAATATTTTTAATAAATAAAAATAAATATTTTTACTAAATTTTAATTTTTCATTAGTAAAACAAATATATATACACGTATGGAAAAATATTATCGCGGGTCTGACTTATAATAAGTAAAACAAAGACTGTACAATCAGTTCACGTGCTAAGTGAGATGAATACACAACAAACTAAAAGCGCTGACGCCATACATGCGTCTTTTGAGTAGGCTAGTATCGATGACACATTTAATTGCTACTGTCAACGTGAATTGAAAATCAGTGTTTTTGCAAGTCTGACACAATACTCATGTATTCCACTGAAGAAAAAATACAGATGGTATTATTCAAGAAGTACTGCACAAGAAATAATGGGCAGGTTTGTTTTTTCCGAAAACAGCCAAATTCCATCAGAACGTTCGATTATGAGAAAATGCAGTAGCATTGACGGTAATGATGGTGAGTATCCTGGTCGTAATTTAAACGAAGAACGCGAAATTGTAGTCTGTAGTTTAGCAGAAACTAATTTCCCTTGCAATAGTACAAAAATTGCTGAAGAAATGAATATTGAACTAAAAACAGTTCGCAATATCTTGAGAAGGAATAAATACCGTTGCTTTAAGTTGCAAACTACACAAGAAATTTTTCCAGAAGATCATCAAAAGCGTACCGTAAAATGGGGTTACTCTGTGACTGCTGGGGTTACTTTGTGACACACGCTCTTTTTCCCGTACTTTAAAGTCCGAAAAGGGACTTACCGCGCAATAGACTCGCCTGACATGCCATGATACCTAGCGGAAGTCGGCAGAAAGCTCAGGCACGTGTGAGACACTGTACAGTGATAGATTAAATCTTGTTGTGTGGCGTCCATTGTTGATTTCCCGTAAACTTTGTCTGCTTGACCTGTCCCTACGAAAGATACAACGACTACTGGTATGTACATTTGATTGTTAATATATAGGCTAAGTGAAACTGTAATATAAAGTTAATCAAGTCATGTTTTTTATGATGTAACAAAAAGACTAAAATGTCGACACTTTGTGGAGCAACTTTGTGACGCGCTGACTGTCACAAAGTTGCCCCATTATGTTTTTAATTAAAATTATATGTAGTTTTTGTTGATTTTTCAGCTTTTAAAGCAAAATGAGGAATTATAAAAGGAAGCTCGGTGACCGGTCGTACCAAAATTGTACTGAAGAATGACGGAAGTTAAACCTGAGGGGTACATCGTCAGCACTATGGAGAGGTCCAAAATGTATTAGAAATGGCCGACCCGCGAAGACGCTATTTTGTACTCGAAAGAAGAGGTTTTGTACACGATTGAACCCCCTAGGCAAACGAGGCATGTTTGATGTTAAAGATCTTGATTGGACATGTACATGTAATAATGATTTAAATGACAATTGTAAAGTCGCTAAAGCAAAAAAACCAAATGTAAATAACGTAAAATAAACATTCGATAGTGTAACTTTGTGCCACTTCTTTTTTCCGGTTCATATTTAGCCGAAAACAGTACTGTCACAAAGTTGCCCCGCCCATAGGGGCAACTTTGTGACAACTTTTAACCTAAATATAATTGTTTGTGTTAAAGATATGGACTTTTTGAACTTAACATGGTGTGAGGGAAGGTTGTAGCAACGTAATCGCATCATCAATTCGAGTTTTTGTTGCTAATTTTTCCGCGTAGGAACAAAAATGTTGAATCGGGCTAATGAAAACGAAAGATTTATTGAAAATATTTTGTTTACTGACGAGTGTTCTTTTAACTTACATAATCAGCACAATCCGTCTGTCGCTGTTGGTTACTCTCGGGAAAACAAACACATTAGTATTCCTTACCGGACACAATACGCTCAACAAGTTAATGTGTGGGCAGGAATTTTAGGCAATTCCATAATTGGTCGATTTTTTATCAACGGAAACTTGATGCAAGCTTTGGAACAAAATTGATAATAGGCAACGATATCATTTTGATATTTCCGATATTTCTGTTAGTCTAATTTTCACTGGTGTGTGAAAATTAATTATTCACTGTAACGGCTACACGTCTATGTGTCCAATAAAAAGTTGAGATTGTTTTAATGTATGGTGATAATCATACTTCTCGCGAGGCTGCAGATATTTTTAATGCAAGACACACAGATAAAAATATTAGTCATGCAGCAGTTGCAAAAATAATAAAAAAATTTAAAGAAAATGGATCTGTTGTAAATAAATATAAATCAGAACACAGAAGAAATGTAACTAGTAATGATGGCAATGTTATGAATGTTACTGTATCTACTGTGGAGAATCCGAGGACATCGTTATCACAGCGGCAAGAAATTACCGATGTTTCTGAGCGATCAATTAGAAGAATTATGTGATTAAATAAATTCAAGCCATACAAACCCAAATTTTTGATACCCTTCAGGAAAGAGATCCAGACGCAACATTAGAATTTTCTTTTTGGTAAGTTCGCAAAACTGTAGATGGTGGGCAGATGAAAACCCTAACTTTAAGATCGAATGCCGGGATCAATATTCGTTTAATATAAAAGTTTGGTGTGGAATTTTAAATGATGAAATTATGGGAGCAGTATTTTTTAGAGAATATCTAAATTCTGCGAGATATTTAAATATGCTTCAGACATATTTATCAAATTATTTGGATAATCTTCCTCTGAGAACCAGAATCAACATGTTTTTCCAACAAGATCTATTTATTCAACCGTGGCGATAAAGTCATGGTTGGACTTAAAATTTCCTAATCGCTGGGTAGGAAGATATTCCAATTCCAACAATCCATGTCCTGCACGATCGCCCGATATCACCCTAATGGACTTTTTCCTATGAGGATATTTCAAGGGGAAAGTTAGCGACCATTCAGAGATATTCATTTGGAAAATGTTGAGAAACGTACACCAATAAATGCACAAACGTACAATACTTTGCATAAAGAACGGTGGGTACCACATTGAATGATAATGGTATAGGTAACTTTTTTCACACTTTTGTTTTATGTTTGTGTTCCATTATCAATTAATGTAGGGTATTCCGATATTTTGAATAAAACTTCTTTCCTGAAATTTGAAGATTCTTTTATTACGTTACCGAAAGATACATAAAGAGTTATTCCAAAATGTTAAAATTTAAATGTTTTGACGATCTCTATAATCCCCTCAATAAGCTAGGTATAATCTTGAAAGAATATGTAGTTTTCCCCACTGGATACAAAGTTGAGGTATTTTTAGGGATAATTGTGAATAACCTAATTTGCCACTTATGGGGCAAATAAAATTTATGCTGTTTAGCGTAGTGCTGTTCCATTAGAAAATAACTTACCTCCGAAATATTTTCTTTCCCTAAAAATACAAGGATGGTAAAAAAAAAACAAAGGAAAAACGCCGTAGACATTTTTTATAGAAGTTGACTGAAATTGTATATTTGACATATTTTTTCAATTCTAAACAACTTTTGAAAATGAGATATTTGTGTATTTTGAAAAATAAGGGTACTTTACTTTTGAGCCGCAATCACATTTTCGAATCTCCCTCGTATAACAAACGAGATATTCAAATTTTTGCAAGTGCATTTTAGGTTTTCTATCCAGCAGGCACTTTTACTAAGAATAAAATTTTCTGAGAATTGAGCAATAAAAACCTTTTTCATTTGTATCCAACTTAATGCGGGTCACTGTATATATATATATATATATATATATATATATATATATATATATATATATATATATATATATATATATATATATATATATATATACAGGTGTTACTTAAGTGTATGTACTTATTTTAAAGGGTGATTCCTGAGGCGATTTCGAGCCGGAAAGTTCATATGAATGTATGTCCTCAAAAGCTTCGTTATCGATCTACAGGCTGTTGAAGTTGTTGTGTTTTTTCGTTTTTTTCCACATTTTTCGAAAACCCTTCTAGATATTACATTGAAATTTTACATATTGTATAAGGGGATGAAGGCCCCTATTTCAACTGAAAAGTTCATTTTTAATTTAACCAGTGGCGTAGATACAGCTAGGTCATGACATAAATTCCACAAAAAAAATGTGTTACGCCACTGTTTTATATGACACGTTTACACGATATGCATCAGAAATCAATTCCGAACAAAAAAGGACTACATACATTTTCACGTAAAACTCGCCGTTTAGGAAAAAATAATTAAAAAGTGTCATGTCGTTATAACGTGCATTTATTCCTAACATAGAAACTATTTACAGAAACTGAACAATAAAGGGAAAAACTCTTGTGCAGTCATTCATAAAAAATGCTGAAAATGTCCACTATCCGCTTCTATACAGGATTCTGCTCTTCTCCTCATTGAACGACGCACTCTTTCAAAAATTCCCGGTGTGTTCTGTATCACACAGCCCTCAATTATTCTATTGCGTAAGTCTTCCAACGTCTGAACTGGTGTATTATAAACTAGAGTTTTAAGATGCCCCCAGAAATAAAAGTCTAAGCTGTTCAGATCAGGCGATCTCGGTGGCCAAAACTGAGGCCTCTCACGACCTATCCATCGATTTGGGTAAACTGAATTCAAATATTCACGCACCAAAATGCTGAAGTGGGCCGGGGCACCGTTGTGCATGAACCACATGTGCTGACGTACTAGAAGAGGGACATTTTCTAGTAATTCAGGCAAATTATTTTGAAGAAAAGCACGATAGGTATTGCAGTCAATTCGCCTTGGAAGAAAGAATGGTCCAACTAAAAAATCTCCAATAATACCAACCCACACGTTGACTGAAAATTGCTGCTGAAATTTTGTTTCTCTTCGCTCCATAAATGAGCATTACGAAAATTTCTGATTGCTTCTCTGGACAAATTTGCTTCATCCGTGAAGATAACTTGCCTGTCGAAATGAGGATTTTCTGCAACCTTCTGGAGAAACCACATGGAAAAATTCCTGCGTGCTGGAAAATCTCGTGGAAGGAGAGCTTGCACTCTTTGCAGATGATACGGATATAGCAAATATTTTCTCAAAATTTCCCATACAGTTTTGTGGCAAATATTCAACGCACTCCCAATTTTGGGTGTACTAGATCCTGGATTCTGTTCAATTTCATTGAGAACAGCCTCCTCTACTTCCGCCGTCTTCAATGTACGAGGTCGTCCCTCTCGGTTTCCATTTTGTAAACTGCCATATTGAGACAGTCGCAGATGGGTGTTTGTGAATGTTCTACTATCGGGAACAGCACGGTTTGGAAATCTTTCTTGGTAAAGACGCCTGGCTTGTTTAGCATTGCCGTCAGCCAGACCATAGACGAAATGCATGTCGGTCATCTCCGAAATAGCATAATTGACCATTTCTCTTACTTTTATGAAGACAAAACACTTGGAAAACAACAAAAAGAACAAATTTTTAAACTAGTTATTGCCTGTCAAGAATAAGACTGACATGACAGGATTATTAACGAAATACATAGCGATGTTTCCTTATCAACGGACAGAGCTCACTTGTGTTTTTGTCTGCGCGTTATAACGACACGACACTTTTTAATTATTTTTTCCTAAACGGCGAGTTTTACGATAAAATGTATGGAGACCTTTTTTGTTCGGAATTGATTTCTGATGCATATCGTGTAAACGTGTCATATAAAACAGTGGCGTAACACATTTTTTTTGTGGAATTTATGTCATGACCTAGCTGTATCTACGCCACTGGTTAAATTAAAAATGAACTTTTCAGTTGAAATAAGGGCCTTCATGCCCTTATACAATATGTAAAATTTCAATGTAATATCTGGAAGGGTTTTGGAAAAAACCGAAAAACACAACAACTTCAACAGCCTGTAGATCGATAACGAAGCTTCTGAGGACATACATTCATATGAACTTTCCGGCTCGAAATCGCCTCAGGAATCACCCCTTAAAATAAGTACATACACTTAAGTAACACCCTGTATATATATATATATATATATATATATATATATATATATATATATATATATATATATATATATATATGTTTTACTAGTGAAAAATTATTTATGATCATTTTTGTAGTAACATTGTATATTTTATATATTTTCAAAGTTTGAGGTCATATAAAATATATCTCATTAGTAGAAAAATATTACGGCAAAGAAAATTTTAGTATTGAAAATGTGACCACTGACAAACCACATGTATGTATCCATAAGAATAAAATGTTTACACATAAATTGCAAATTTCAAGAAAGCCCATGTATCTTCATGTTATCTAGCTTCTTATAAGACATAGCACAAATTATTTATTTATTTTAAATATTTTATTTATTTAGTTTATTTATTTATAGAATAAAGTGACGAACATAAAGAGTTTCTCAAGGCGGCCATTGACTGAAGCTGAGTTGCAGTTTGCAGCAGCGTATAATGTTCTTGATGAAATTACTGATCAAATGGAAATAGACTCAGAATGTGAGGTCCTTTACCAATTTTGCTACTTTTCTTTCCAGACTTTTTTTGCAAAACATAATCAATGAAACAAATTTATATGCTAAACAGCCGAAAAAAGATCCAGGGTATGGATTGGGGCTCACACCAAAAGAAATAAAAGCTTTAATTTTGTTCATGGGGTTTCATGACATACTTTGGATGAAACTTTATTGGTCTGACGATGAAAACTTCCAGCCGGAACGATTTAGACGAATAATGCCACTCAAGAGATGTTTAAATATATTACCCTTGCTTATAAATAATAATAAAAACATGCCGAAACGCGAAGATCCTAATTTCGACAAATTATATAAATTACGACCGCTGATCATTTGAAAAAATCATTTGCGGAATTGTTTTCCGCGTAAAGACACATTTATATTGACGAATCAATGATTGGTTTCAATCAATAAAACAATATTTCCCCCTGAAACCAATCAAACGAGGTTTTAAGGTTTGGGCTTGCTGGTGTGCAAAGAACCTATTGAACTTCAAGATGTTACAACCTTGTCACAGCGATATGCGGGAAGAAACTATTGATTTTATTTCGACAATCTTTTTAGTAGCATAAGACTAGTTGATCGTCTATTGAAGGAAAATATTTTTGCGTGTGGGACAAGTGGGTAGACTCGAAAGGAATACCCTTCGAGTTACATAAAAGCGGACGGTGACCTTAGAAAAGGGGACTACGATTTTACGCAAGCTGGTGATATATCGGTTTCAAAACGGAAAGATCGTGGAGTAAAATCTGTATCTGTTATATCTTCTATGCACGATGCTTCATCAGTAACCAATGTGCTTAGAAGAAATAAGAAAGGGGTTCGTAAAACAGTGACCTGTCCTTAGATGATCAGCTCGTATTCTAAGTACATGGGTGGAGCACTCACTTTTTTTCAATATGTGTCTTTCTACTGTGTGAACCGGAAGTCACGACAATGGTGGATAAAAATATTCTATTATCTTTTTGAAACATGTGCAGTGAATACCTTTATTTTGTATGAAATGACAATGAGGAAAAAAAAATTTAAACCAACTAGTCATTTGAAATTTCGATCTAAATGAACTTGTTGGTACCTTTTCAAATCGAAAACCTACCGGGTATGCACCTGGCAGAGGAGTATCCAGAAAAAGTAACCGCCCTAATGGAAGTCCAATGGCTAAAAATACGTTTATCAAATGTGGGATATTATGTACCAAGTTACAAACTTACATTGTGCGCAATGCAGCACAAAGAAAAAGGAAAAACACAGCAAAATAAATATTTAATTATATTTACTATTAATTTTCTATAAATATATTAAAACATCGTTAAATGTGTAAGTTTTATTACTTAATTTTCAAGCGGGATATTATTTTCTCATTGAAACTTCAGTGTTTATTTCCCATCTCAAAAAAAATTGTATGAAGAAAAATTTGAATTTTACAAATCATTTCATATTCTTATATGTCTGTAACCCTCATGTATGAAATATTTTTAAAATCATTTAACCCCCAGTCTTCTGCCACCTGAAGGGTTAATAAAGTATTATTAAAACAGTTTTAATATGGCACTGCAAATTATTTGCTGAAACAACCTGTGAATTAATTATATAGACGTACACACAGAGTGTTCCTAAATAGGCTAAACAGAATCTTCCTCACTTATCTTAAATAGAACCCCCTATATATTATTCCATATTATGATTCTACATGAAATTTAAGTTCAACTTTGTCTGTTACAGGCTAAATACCCACAAGAGCATCCAGCCCGTAAAGGCAATACGCGCGCACGCATAGATCAGTAGTGTGGGCGTGGTTCTTCCTTAATGTTGCAAAAGGGCACTCGTCACAACTACAAAAACGTCAAAAATCGGGTAAAATGGTCAAAAAGGCGCCACAATTATAGCGGGAAAATGTCATGAACAGTTTTATATCGCCCCAACAGGAAATTTTCACTTAAAACAAAAACTCGTTAAATTTTCGCCGTAGCTCAACACAAAAATTATTATCTCAAATAACCAATAATAAATGAAAATAGTAAAATTAATTCTTCAATGTAAAACACAAAAATACGTCGCTACAACAAAAATTAAGTCCTAAAATTTACGAAACGTCGATATCGGGAGGTAATACCTAAATTCCAAAAAAATTACCCAGCTGCCATAATAAATATTTCAAGTCACTTACCTGTTTAGCAAATCAGGCACCAGCAAAGATATGTTGATTTCTATAAACAGTAAATCCAAAAATATATGCGCAAAATCCTCGTATGCAAAGTCAAACAGCTGTTCGGTTAGCGACCGACTTACTTCATAAATTTACGTTACGTTATTTCCCTTAATAATTCTGATTTTCAATGAATTCTTACTTCAGAAAATAGAAATCACTTCACTTCATTTACAACCAGTCGTAATTAAATCAAACAATCCGCTATTAAATATGCTTAAATTAAAAAAAATATATATTGCATTAAGCCTTTAAAAGTTACGTTAAAATTCAATGATCAATGTAAACTTTTGAACGTAATTACTTTATTTCAAATAAACATAAAAAATATTGACGTTACTTCACCATTTATTCTCATAAAAAACAAACACTACAAATGTACGTAGTATGATGCTGTACAACATTGGGTTTACACTTAACAAGAAACAATAAGTACGTTAACCTATATATATATATATATATATATATATATATATATATATATATATATATATATATATTATATATATATATATATATATATCGACAGTAATAAACACCATCACTGAAATGTTAACACAATTGCTACATAAATCAAAGCATTCATTTCAAATTTTATCACCTAGTTTACCTAAAAGGCTGTGAAACTAGTTAATAGGCATATGTACACATGAAGTCGTCCACAAAACTACCACCTGAACTAATTTACATAGATCCGCACACCAGATGCGAACACAAACTCCAAAGGAAATAAGGTCTGGCACCTATTCGACACCGATACTATCTCCATGGACGAGAAATGTTGATACTCGACAACGATAACAGAAATTATTTCGGGGAGGACGAAGCCAATATATGATCCACCAGTAAGGGTGTATTCGGTACCAAACTTTCACGGTAACTTCTCCAATCCCCCCGAAATGGTCGTAAACAGTTCAGTATCCCAAACCTACGAACTTTGTGGGTGCGGCGGCACCGCGAACAAAGGTGAGTCCTACTACTACGGCATCTCTGACAGGACTAGTTACTACTTTATTTAGAATTCGCCATCTTCCCTAACATGTCCCACTATGCCACTTAACTAATCACAAAGAAAGAACTACTTCAAAATATTAAATGTGCCAAACCGAATTGGATCCGAGAGCCGTCGAAAAGAAAGTACGTCACCCAAAGAAGTTGCTCCGCATGTGAGTGTTATAAATGTAACCCGATATGCGCGCAAAGGAAATCTCGACGAAATTCAACCTTAAATTAACGTATATAAAATCAAAATTCTTTGCTTAAACTCAACAATCCTTATCGAAAGACGACAGACTGGCGGCTATAATTAATTTCTGTACAAGATGTACCATACAATGTGATACATCTTATACTCAACTTAATTTTATAAAACAATTCCATTTCATTTACCAAAATACACCAATATTAAAAATTACGAGAACGTTTATGTACTAAAAAACTAATAAACTCTTTAACACTATTCTAGTAAAGAGAGATTAACACTATCTATTGATACCAATCTATAAGCCAGACTTTAACTTAAAACTCCAATCTAAACTTGCCAAATAAGCCCGAAAACTTTGTTTCATTTTCAAAACGGGGATTCTAAATGCGACTACTGTTAATAAAACAATTTTATATATTCTTCAAATACGAAAAGATAAAATAAAACGTTACAATCCAAAAAAACTTTCCAAACATTAGTGCGTTATTAAATTCAATTACGAGGGTTTACACTACATTTAAGATGTACGGCACTAACAAGTAATGTATAGTTTCGAAAATTATCGGCAAATCTTTGATAAAATCATGGACACATGACACCCGCCTTACTAGGTGTTAACTTCCAGGAAACATCCACACTAAGAACCTAAAGCTAAGAACAAAACTAAACCTAAGAACCTAAGACTACAAAAAAATAACTAACCTAAGAACGAAAAAAACTAAACCTAATACCACTGCTTCCGTCACGTTCTGTAATCAACTCCCTTAACTAAGGATAACTCAAAACGATCCTACGTGGATCAGGGAAGCACGACATAGTGCGGTACCATAGTCACAATCGAAAGTAAGTCGGGATGAACCCCAAGGAATTCACGATAGACATTCTGATCCAAAAGGATCAGAACCGAAAATTGTGCAAAATGCACACGATAACGACAACACAACCATAAAAGCCGCGACGCGAAAAGGTTACATCGCCCACCCTGTTCCTTCAACGACCCAACAAATTTTTGTAAACGCGTTTGGCTGGTGCACTGGAATTCCACGTCAAGAGCGTACGGAAGAGGCCGGACCGCGCTTTCCGTTATTCCACAATCGTATACCCAAGACCCAAAATCGCAACACTAGCAACCAAGCTCGCTATGCCTACTTGATTAGTCGCCTCTTACGACAAGCAGTGGCATCTGCTGTAAGAAAATTCTTACTTCGTCCGTACACAGGCAAAATGTCCAAGGGCTTCAATCCTAATCCTAAACTAAACAACCTAAAACTAACCTACCAGAAAAAAATTATTGGGTGCACCCTACTAACCTACAACTAAAGCTACCATATCCTGAGAAACCTAAACTAGCGAGAAAAAAAAAAACCTAACTACAAAGTCTCAATCGGTAATGTAAGTATTGCCGATACAAAAACTCGAACAAGGAATCGAAAAATTCAAAAATACAAAATCGGTATCACTAAACATCCGAAACATCCAGTATACTAAAGGTCATAATTCGATAAAAAAACGTTAACAGCAGTTCGTAGCTAAAATCCTACAAAGAGTGCTAAATTCGGTAACGGTATGTTCAAGAGAACATTGGTAAAAAAATCTGTGCCGAAGCACACGATAAGAAAGTTGTGCTAAAACACACGGTAAAAAATATTTGTGCCGAAGCACGCGATAAACGATAATCCATGATCAGAAACGATATGGTTCGAAAGCCCTCACTCAACTAAGGGAAAAACGTTATTATTCGCAAAACTAAATTATTTGAAAGGATAATAAATCCCAAAGCGATAAATAGTAAGCTCATAAATAATCGTCATAAATTCGTCATCTAAAACACAAAAGTCACTTCAAACTTCAATATCGTAAAACTTGGAACATTTTTTTTCAAATGGACCACCCTGTATTTTTGGTCTTCATCAGATGCTGTCTTAAATATACTATCAATCTGCTATGGCATTCCCTATATTTATCTCACATGGTTTCCACGTTATTTCGAAAAAAATTTCATTGGGTACGGAACTAATATTTTCTGATGGAAATGCACCGTATGTTTCTTAGTACATTACTTATAAACGTCACTAGACTTAAGATCGGAGGGAAATAAACAAAGTCTTATATCAGTACCACAACAGCATTTGATTGAGTTTTCTTTGCCATTCAAAAACCTACCATTGTTCATTATCTGTCAACGTTTGACATTTTTGTGAAGTAAAATACTTAATACCTGTTTGAGTCCACATTATGAATGAAATGGTTGATGTGGTTTTTGTTGTGGGTGTCACATAGAAAATTGTGTGTTGGACTTGTACGCAAACTGATTCTGACAGACGGCACCCAAAACTAACTTGTTTCACAGAATTTCTGAACAGATTTATGGAAACCAAGTATGTAAAACTGGAGAAAAAGAAGCCAGTTATAAATGAAGACAATCAATTGTCGGTGCTGCTGTCTGTAAATGAAAATCCCCACGCCAGTCAAAAGGACGTTGCAGAGACAATTGGTATCAGTGAAACATCGGTATAACGGATATTCAAGCGAAACATATTACTATATTCAGCTGAATCAGGAGCTTGCTCTGCCAGATTTCGAGAAAAATGTCATAATTTCCATTATTACTCAACCACAAATCCACGAATAGTTAGAGAAACTAATTACCAACATTGTTGGTAATTGAATGTTTGGGGTGGTATTATTTGGAGATCATGACATCAGACCACATTTTCTGAACATCGCTTTTCTTTTAAAATCTTTTGCCGCAATTAACATTACATGTACCTGAGGCTCAAAGGAAAGAAATGTGGTTTGAGCAGGATGGAGCTCCTGCCTATTGTTCACATTAAGTTCAAACATGTTTGAATGATTTGTTCCGAGAAAAATGGATCGGAAGGCCTGGATCTGTTAGATAGCCACCTAAATTTTTCTTACGAGGACATATGAAAGTCATAGTGTATCAGAAACTCCCACTACGCAATATGACACGCGGCAAAGAATAACTGCGGCATTTCAGACAGTTACACCTGACTTGTTAGGGAGTGTTTGTAGATCATTCATAGACCTTGTGCGGTCAACAGAACGGACAACATTTTGAAGTTGATGAATTGGCATTTATTTATTTAGTCGTCTATTTATTTATTTGTTTATTTATTTATTTAATGATTTATTATTTATTTACTTTTTTACTTAGGTATGCTGTAACTTTCATAAGTAATCCCAAATTCTTAGAATAACGGTCATAGATAGCAACAGCTTAATACATACCAAAATGTTTTTCCTTCAATCTTGAATCGACTGAACGTTAAGAAATAATATACGAAGAAATTCCGTCAGATATCATTTTCATACCCAAAAAAAGTTTGTTGAAATAACCCGAAAACCATGTGAGATAGAGATAGATAACAGATACTGGGTGTTTTATTTGAGAAAGAATGTTTTCAAACTTTTATGATATTCAAGTTTGAAGTGACTTTTGGATCATACTGCAGTTTCTTACACATTCCCATTAAAAATTGTAGCAAAAAGTTTCCCCCACAGAATATATAAGCCTTGGCTGTACTTCTCACAGGACAAAAAAAAAGCGTGTGTCTCTGGTGCATTCAAAATGTAAAAATTTGAAAAAAAATTCCATATTCAAAAAACGGTTACAATAGGGAAATTTGAACTTAAATTTCATGTAGAATCATAATACGAAATAATATATAGGTGTTTCTATTTAAGATAACACAGGAAGACCCTGTGTAGCCTATTTAGGGACACCCTGCACGTACGTCAATACAAAAACATTTATTTCCATTACATACATACAACATACAATAGGTGTGTAAAAATTCCTAAAATTCCCAATCGCTGCCGTCTGCACCTCTTTTGTTAGGGATTCTTTTTTTTTCTGCGTCCGTCCGTTGTCCCAATACGACTAAAGATATTAAAATTAAAATTAAAAATTTGCTGCAAATTATGTTAAAAGATCATACTTTAAATTATACCTTTAATTCAGTCAGAAACAGAGGCTTTATTTTCGTAATTATATATTATAGTAGTTATTTATGTAACAAGTGCAAAAAGTTTTTGTTCATAGTTTAGGTCGAGTTGGACAAAACGGCAAGTGCAATAAACACTTTTTACACGGGCCGCATACAAGATTTTTGTTACGTTCATTTAAAAAAAACGGGTTTACTAAATGGCTAAGTGTCGGTAAATAAAAAAAAATATTTTATAATAATGTAATATTTAATATTTGATTAAGATTGATTATCATTGAAATAACTACCTTACACTTGATCATAACAAAACGTGATTTTTTTATAAAAATATTAAATGAAATAATTTAATAATTATACAATGGCCTAATAACATTTCACCTATTTAAACAATATCACTTCAAAGCATGATATTTAAAGCGTATTAACCTAAAATCTTTAGCATCTGTACAAATGAATTATCAATTCATGTTCAACTGACATTCCTAAATTTGCAGTTTGACATTTTAGATCCATTTAATACTAGTTAAGATTTGCCTCTTTACTATGTCGCTTTCAAAATACACACATTTTCTCTTGTTTCCCACTGATTTTGCAAAAAACAAATGTGTAAAACAATTTAAACTTTAGGCCACGTGGTGCGTGGACAACGTCGAAAAAGCCGTGTCTGACTGTGTACAGTATAAGTCGGCCTATAGACCAACTATCGATTTCTGGTTTTCGATATATCATAACTCCTGTACTCTAGTTGTAGTGCAACCTTTTCTCCACAATCTATACTTATAAACTAAATTCTTTGAATCGCGGTAAAATAGATTACCTCGATGACCAAAAGCTAGTTTCTGTGTTTGGGTTGAGTGTTTTCCAAAGTCTATTATACACTAATTTTCTTGGGGTCAAAATGGGTTCGCTAGAATACTAAAAGTGCCACGGGTGTTTGTCAGCATTTGGGCCAAAGGTAGCTACAAAGCTTATTTTTCTCCACGAATAACAGTTAAATTTTGTGGCTCATGGGTGTTGCTTACCATTTAGGCGGAATACTACAAAAAATCAGTTTCTAAACCATTTCCTTATGGATGTATATATCTATATGCTACCTCCGTTGGAACAAAAATAAGTGCCTTTAATCGCCAAGAGCTAAATTCGATACCGCATGAGTATTGGTGAGCATTGTTCAATATCTATATTTATGTACCGATTTCGTTGGCAATACGGAAAAAGTTTAATTAAACCGTTTAATTAAACCGTTTAGTGAAAGTGTTGTAACCTAGTAATAACTGCCGTCAAATCTCGCTAAGCCGCCCACTATTCTACCGTTGTACATATTTTGTTACGGGCTGCAGAAAATAAGCGTGTTCTCAACCGCCGTCCTGCAACATTGTGCCGTCTTCACTAAGTATCTCGGTCAAACATGCTCATTGAGGTCAGAAGTCAAGAACATGGTAACTTGTTCCACCTCAATTTAAAATTACCACCCGACGTTGGGCGTCTGCACTCTCTCTAGCGCGATCGAGGCATTTGAAGAAACATTAAATTAAATTCCAACCTTGCTGACAATAATTACGGAAGGGGGTACAAACATTTTTAAGCAATTCAGCCCATTTAAACTAAAAGTGAAAATCCCATATTCCCCTTACCGCTATAAAATGAATGCATGTGTTAGGAAAGAAACTAAAGGTTAAATCATTTTTTCTGTAGAGTCTTTACCAAAAGCTTTTAGTTGGATACTATGGTAGAAAAGAAATATTTTGCTATTGGACACAAAATCGTCTAGGTGAGCATGTTCCATTTGTCTGGAAAAATTATGCTTTCTGATGAGAACACATTTTACAAAAACAGGACTATAAACAAACACAATTGCCACTATTATATAAACCATAACCCATATCGAATACTAATAACAAATCACCAGAATAAGAGGTGTCTTAATGGATGGGCAAGAATTTTGGACCGTTACCTAGGATATACTTCTTTCAACATCACTTATATGGTTACTACTAATGCTATAATTTTCTAAGTAACGAACTACATGGAATTTTGCGAAACGTTTCACCTAAACTTGTCCAGGAAATGTGCTTCCAGCAAGACGTAGCTTCTCCTCATTTGGCAAAAACGTTGACTGGTAAAATTAACATTTTCCTGACAGATGGATGTGACTTGGGGGTGCAGTTGACTGGCTTGCTTGATTGCCCGACCTTACACCCCTCATTCTTTATTTATCGGAATTGTTTACCAGGAAAGTTTAAAAGGAAAATACAAAAACACTAACGCAACGGGTTTTCCTTCGACTACTCCGGTAATGTCACGAAAAGTTATCGTTATTTTATAAAAGATGATCAAATTCTGCAACCGCAACGACAATAAAAACAATAATGATCATGAGAATTAAAAAATGTTTACAAAAATTACATTTATGTTACGTTATTATTTAAAAATTACAAATCTTTCCGACAGAAAGTATAGCATAAAGAAACATGACTGTGAACTTGAACTTGTTTGAACATTCTACGTCCATTATTTTGAAAACCGCTGACGATGGGTAATGGGGATGTTGCACAAGGTCACCTTAAAATTAGTCATGTAATCAAAAATGTAAAAATATAGGTGGTGTGTCATTTCAAAAAAAGCTCGTATTGCCACGCTTTTAAGATCTACCCTGTAGAAGTACAAATAGTTTTAAAACGTGCATTTGATACTTCCCCACCACTTTTATATTTAATTTTTTCTACCTATTCAAATAAAGCTGTTATCTTCCATCCACGCACTGCTTGGCCACCTTGTATATACCAATTAAAGATACAGTAAGCATTTCTGTTGCTACTTAACAGTCTTATATGTTTTGATAGGAAGGTGTGTTTAACGAAGTTATGACGTTTCTAAAGTAAGTTTAAACCTGAATGCATTGTCCGCTAACGAAAATTTTTTTCGAGAGTACCAATTTACTGAATATGCAAATAAGCGAAAGAAAAACTGTTAGGAGACCTAGAAAACTGTAATCCACCAGTGAAAAGGATTGATGCAGCATGGAAAGTTAAGGTATTATTAATATCAGTACATCCCGGTTATAAATAAATATATTTTTTGAAAAGGTAAAATTTCACCATTATCACACATAAATAATACTTATCTTTTTTGGGTTTTTTAATGGTATATTTTAAATTATACAATCTAAACGTTTCGATAACAGTTACAGTTATCTTCGTCAGTAGTAATATCTATTAAAATTGTTTAAGACGTTGAAAACAATTTTGTCAAAGTTGAAAAATTCCAACTTTGAAAAAATATTGTTTTCAACATCTTGAACAATTTTAATAGATGTTACTACTGACGAAGATAACTGTAAGTGTTATGGAAACGTTTAGATTTAGATTGTATAATTTAAAATACACCATTAAAAAACCCAAAAAAGATAAGTATTTTATTTAATATATTTTTGTTTATTGTCATAAATAACACTGCGGAAATCGGTTGTTGAGGAAGTACCATTTAGGAACTTTGACACAGTAATGGTATTGAAAGCAAAATTTGCCAACCGGTAGGAAAAGGTCTATCTAACAAAAAATGGTCAAAGAGTAAACGTTATACTGTCACAAACCTACTGAAGAATTAGTGTATAAAGGGCTTCATGCTACAAACTGTAACAGAAGTGTTCTGACGAAATACTCATCGATAAAACGTTAAAGGAACGAAATGTTACAGCCCTTAGGCATAAGCGACCACCAATCTACCCCACTGGTTGAGGTCCTATTTATAGAGAGATATTATAGATATGGACTCAAATAAAAACGGTTTATACATAGTTAACATAAAGACGTGATATAACCAAACAACATGTCATGAATGCGTAAACAGTTAAAACCACAAAAATTAAAACTTTTGAAATTATTTATAGAAACATACTAGACATTGATTGATAAACATATAAAATTTTTTTCCTAGTGCAATTTCTGATGCCATCAAGAACTGAAACGTTTTGATTACGTATTTTGATATACACAATTTTAGCTTTAAGATTAGAAGTGCATAGTGTTGATGTAACTTATAACAATATGGCATTCTATCGATTTTCAAAGGGATTCCCTTGAATGTGCAGTTCGGGAACGAGTCAATTTTTTCAATCTTCTTCCTTAGTAACTATATCAAACGGCTCTTCTTAAAATTGGGAACTGGTTTAGTACCGGTGCAGTAGGAATTCAGTTCATA
The DNA here is from genome assembly GCA_036346205.1 of Vesta saturnalis. Taxonomy (NCBI): domain Eukaryota; kingdom Metazoa; phylum Arthropoda; class Insecta; order Coleoptera; family Lampyridae; genus Vesta; species Vesta saturnalis. Next base: position 123,308 of record JARFJB010000305.1, on the reverse strand, counting down.
CATTCATATTTGAATATTTAATTGCATAAATAAACTTCTTTCAACGAAATTTTGAAACTTTATTAATTGCTGAAATAATTTTACTGTGACTACAATTTTTCAGAAATTGAATAAAGGTTATAACTTTATTCCAGGTAGGGAGATTCCATACCCTCAGACACATCAAACCGAGACATTACGTACCCGGGTGATTCATACCCAGAGCGATTCATACTCTGGATCATTCATACCTAAGGCGATTCGTACCCATCCTTATCCATACTCATGACGATTCATCCCATACTAGACCCATACCCATAGCTATTCAGATAGTGGGACTGTATAATTCACTCCCTCATATAAGAACATCACGGGCTAAACTCTCTCTTAATCTTATAAATTTACGAGACAAAGTCATATCTTTAGACCCTTTTGTAAATTACTCAATTTATTCAACTTGCTTTTCTTCCTCATTATAAAATTGTAACGTTCAATAGTAAGTTTTCTTAAGCTCACATATATCCTTATCCACATCTAATGAAATAAGAATTAGCAAGGCATAATTACCAATGTAATCCAAAAATATAGCTCACTTTTTCTTGAAAGAATATTTTACAGTTCTGATAGAAACCTCCAGTTACCCTTCACCCTACACTGCAAAGTACAATTGAAGTTCTAATATAAGGGACAGCTGGTAAGAGCACAGTTTTACCTCAGAATGATATTTGTCCTCATGCTCATGATAAAACATATCCCAAAGCTGTTATTGTTACTATTCCTGATAATCATATATACGAATAATAATAATAATAAAATAATAATAATAATAATAATAATAATAATAATAATAATAATAATAATAATAATAATAAAGGGGAGTAAAGTCGAACCAGCACCTCCACGTGGTACTCCCCGGATAACGCTAACGCTGGTCGCATGTCGTTCTTCTTCGTCTTTTTTGGTTGTCTTGGTCTTTGTCTATTGTTCTCTGTCCCGTGTGAGCTCGGGGGAAAATTAGCTCACTCCCGTCCTGGCGATCGTAAGAGGCGATCTATGGTCCCACGCGTTTGCCGTGCGTGGCGTCCTGTAAGGGGGAAAAGGGGATCCTGGCAGTTGAGGGTGTGGAGTGTCCACCCAACACGCTGCTTCGGCCCTGGCTGCCCTGTAGTCGGGCGGTCCCCTCCTAGCCAGGGGGGATCAATCGGCTTGTCGGCTCTTTGGCCTCCCACTTCTTTCTATCGTTTCTGTCCTTTTTTTTCTCTTTTTTATACCTACTCTTTGGTCTTCTTTTGTTCTTCTTCTTCCTCTCTCTATATCTTCCTTCTTCGAGTCGACGTTGGCAAGTCTTTGCGAGGTAGAATAGCGCTCGCTAGATCTCAACTCGGGAGGCTATACTTTTCAAGTATCCCTGGCGTTCATATCGGTTCACGATGTTGTCGTCCCATTTGAGGCTCCGTGGAGGGTGGGGAGCTTGGAAAATGAAAGTGGTTTTTTTTCAGATGGATAATTTACCCGTTATTAACAGGGGTTTGGTAGTTTCCCCAGAAATAATTACCGACAAGGATACGCGACCCGGCGACGAACAGGAAAACTCTATGGTGATGGTCGAGGATACATCTAAAACATTCTCAAATTTACATAATACCCCGTTAGGTGTTAACAAAAGAAACATTGGGCCCGTTGGTTCAAATCCCGGAAATTTTAAGGCATCTGTGCCAAGATTTATCTTAGTCAAACGCTTAGACAGCGATTTTTTGAAGGTTAACCCTCTTCTAATAGCTCGTGGTATTAAAGAGGTTGTGGGGAAAGTTCGTTCAGTAAACAAAACAAAGGAAGGTTTATTATTAGAAACTTTCACCGATCGACAAACAAATACCCTGCTAAATTTGAAAGAATTTATTGGTTATAGTGTTACTACGTGTCCTCATGGTATTTTAAACTATTCTAAAGGCGTAATTACATGCTCTGATCTGTTGAATTGTACAGTAGACGAAATTAAGGAAGAACTGGCACCTGCTGGTGTAGTAGAAGTAAAACAGAAGAGATGGTAGTGTAATAGGAACGGCTTCATTTCTTTTAACGTTCGCCGCTACCTACCTACCCGAGAAGGTCAATATTGCGTTTCATAATCTGCCTGTGCGTCAGTATGTACCTCAACCGTTAAGATGTTTTCGTTGCCAAAAATTCGGGCATACATCAACTAATTGCCGACAGATTCAAGTCTGTATATGCGGCAAAGCTATCCATGATGGTCAACCGTGTGAACTTCCCATGGTTTGCATTAACTGTCAAGGAGGACATTCGGCACGTTCCACCAACTGCCCGATATACAAGCGTAAAACAGAAATTCAACGAATCAGAACAGAGAAGAGAATTAATTATGGCCAAGTAAAAGTCGAATTAATGCGAATTAGATCACAGATGTTTGCACAATCTTACGCTTCCGTAACTGCACCCAAAGTAGACAATGTTGTTAACGTCGAATCCATTGTTAAAGCCATTCTTCCAGAAATAAGTAAGCTGGTCACAGAAGAAATAGGTGATTTAAAGCAAACTCTACAGCAAGTTAAAGCCTCCATTACTGACCAACCTAAAAATCTTTCGATATCTGCTCTAGAAGACCAGTCCACAGATCGTTTTGCAGAATCTATAAACTTTGTTCGGCCCCCAGCGCCCTTAATTCCTGCTGATGAGGCAAAATCAAGTACAATGGACGTGGAAACCGTAAACGAAAAACGGAAAAGAATCGAAGCGTCTTCATCTGTTACCACGTCGCCTACGTATTCGGTGCGGTCCAGCTTGGAGTCAATTGACGAAGCTGTTTTAAAAGAGGCAACGAAGAAAAGAAAGGTTGGATAAAGGGTAAACCAAGAGGGCCCAGAAAAGTGAGTACGTGATATATTTCTGTGATAAACCTAACCTGTGATAATTATCTGTGATATTTTATACTTACGTATACATTTCTTGTTTGTTGTTCGTCTATATGCCTGATTTTATTTATTTATTTATTTTTATCTTTAAGTATATTTTATTTATATACTGTTATTTATATATATATATATATATATATATATATATATATATATATATATATATATATATATATATATATATTCTATCTATTTATTTTTATTTGTTCAGAGAGTACTACCATATAACATAATTTCACATTCAATTCTAAAACAAACAAAATAGTGCAGTGGAATTGTAATGGGTGTATCCATCATTACTGTGAATTAAAACTTCTGCTCTCTGAAACCGAACCGATGTGCATTTGTTTACAAGAAACGTATTTTAGACCTGGTCAGCCATATTCACTAAAGGGTTACACTGCGATAAGGAAAGATGCAGACCCTAATGTAAGATCTAGTGGGGGAGTCGCAGTGATGGTTAGAAACGATATACAATTTACAGAACTCCAGCTGAATACCGCGCTACAGGCTGTAGCTATTCGTATTTCAATACCTATGTCCATCACTATATGCAATATTTACCTTCCTAATGCTAATTGGCGTATCCAAGACATAGAAGAAATTGTATTTCAACTGCAGGATCCTTTTATACTGATGGGTGATTTCAATTCACACAACCCTCTCTGGGGATCAGCGCAACAAGATGCACGAGGTCACCAAATCGAACAATTCCTGGATAGAGATAACTTGGTGTTACTTAATACTGGCGCCCCAACTTATTTTAATGCAAGGTCCAGAAGTTTCTCTGCTATAGACTTATCGATCTCCTCGGCTGGGCTTGCTTCACGACTCAGTTGGGTAGTAGCCGATGATCTTTATGGTAGCGATCACTTTCCTATCGTCATTTCCACGAACAATCCAAAGACACAAAAATCTCGACCTTGCCGATGGATCACGGCCAAAGCGGATTGGCAAATCTTTGAACAACGCCTCTCTCTGCCTAATATTGTTGATAACCTGGAACAGAACGTCGATGACCTTACCAACGCTATCTTACAAGCAGCACAAGAAACAATGCCTCTAACTAGCAATGTACCATTGAAACGCGCGGTTCCTTGGTGGAATGCTCAAGTTAAAGACGCAATTGGAAATAAAAAGAGAGAGTTTAATAGATTTCGTAGGCATCCATCAGACGAAAATCTGATTGCTTTTAAAAGAGCAAGAGCCCAAGCCCGCCGTATCACTTTACAAAGTAAGAGATCGACTTGGAGCGAATATGTGTCTTCTCTATCTGAAACTGCAAATACTAAAGAAGTATGGCAGAAAATTAAAGCTATATCCGGTACTAAAAGCACTAACGTATCCTACAGGTCTGCGAGAAAACGACGGTTCTCTCACTGCTAATCCGTTAGAGATGCTGGAATCGTTGGCATTACAATTCGAAACTACAAGTAGTACACAAAACTATGAACAAGCTTTTCTAGTTCAGAAGTCTCTAGAGGAAGTGGTTCTGGATTTCAGCACGCCCGAATCCAGCGACTATAACGTACCTTTTTCTATTCGCGAATTAGAATACGCTATAAATCACTCAAACACATCGGCCCCTGGTCTCTATACAATCAACTACGAAATGATTCAGCATCTAACCCCTGCATTCAAATCTCTCTTGCTGACCATATTCAACAAAATCTGGACGAAACATACTTACCCAACTCAATGGAAGACAGCCATTATTGTCCCTATCCTAAAAGAAGGCAAAGATCCTCTGTTACCATCTAGTTACAGGCCTATCAGCCTTACCTGTTGTTTGGGTAAAATTTTGGAGAAAATGGTCAGTAACAGATTAAGGTGGGTGCTTGAGTCTAAAAAGCTAATAGTTCCACACCAGGCAGGATTTCGAAAACATCGGACGACGACGGATCAACTAGTGTACCTAGAAAACGAAATTCAAAATTCTTTCCAGCAGAGACAGCATACAGTAGCGGTGTTTTTTGACCTCGAGAGGGCATACAACATGACTTGGCGATATGGTATTCTGCGAAAATTGTATAATTTGGGAATACGTGGCAATCTACCGCTATTTATATCATTCATTTCATGAACGATCGCACATTTAGAGTTCGAGTGGGAGATTCCCTATCTGCTATTAGGATACTCGAAAATGGTGTGCCACAGGGACCCACACAGAGCGTGATCCTATTCGCAGTTGCCATTAACGACATAACGTCGTCTGTTGATGCTACTGTTGGAAAATGTTTATATGCAGACGATCTTACCATCTTTTATTCTGGATCCACGATCGGATACGTCAGTCGAAAGTTGCAGGATGCAATAGACCGTGTCGTTTTAAATGCAGAAGCAAACGGCTATAAGTTTGCTAAAGATAAAACGTACTGCGTACACTTCTGCAGACTTCGAAGGCCTCATTATGACCCTCTTCTATATATAAACGACAATCCGATACGATGCAGAAGTTCTGCGAAATTCTTGGGATTAATATTCGATACTAAACTCTCCTGGCACGAACATGTCCAGAAACTTGTAGTTAAATGTAAATTAGCGTTAAATGTTGTCAAATGTCTAGCAAATACTAAATGGGGAGCAGATCCTGATGTTCTGATAAGGGTATACCGATCCTTGGTATTATCTAGGATTGAATACGGGTGCGTAGTATATGGCTCCGCCCGGAAATCTTTGTTGAAACGTTTGGACCCTATACACCATGCGGGACTTAGATATTCTATAGGAGCCTTTCCAACAAGTCCTATAGTAAGCATATGCAGTGAAACTGGAGTTCCACCTTTAGCAGTAAGGTTCCAAACGTTACTCCTAAGTTATATGGTTGGAGTTAGGGCACAGCCAAGACATCCGAATTACCCTCTGATGGGTCAGAATCTAAACATATATAGAGATCGGCCAACCATTACAAGACCGGCATGCGTGAGAGCACAAGAATTGCTCGAAATTCTGCAGTTCCCATTACCGGAAATGATACCCATAGCTACAGCAGAAATTGCTCCATGGCTAAATTCAGTAGATCGCTATGATCTCACTGTACTTAGTAAAAATAAGGACGCTGCAATCCTGATCTCCTATAACTTTCTGGAAATCCTTAACGAATATCCAGGGGCAATACATGTATACACAGATGGATCCAAAACCAATACCGGTGTTGGATCGTCATTTGTTGTGGGCGACGTTGCTCACGCTTGGACCCTTCCTAGACACTCGTCCATTTACACAGCGGAATCATACGCAATCTGGCAGAGTCTGCGCTATTGCGATTTAAAGTCCGACACGCATAGATTTATTATAGCCACCGACTCACTCAGTGCCCTTCAAGGTATGTCTGACCCTTTCACTGATGATCCTCTAATACAAAGCATAACTTCCTTAACCAAACACCTTTGCGACATAGGGAAACAAATAACCTTCGTTTGGTTACCTAGTCACACAGGCATAAAGGGAAACAAGCTGCTCGTCAAGCGGCGGACCGAGATACAGTCGAGGTAAACATACATAAACATAACGACGTTAAAAGGCACGTAAAAACGCTATGCTATGACGTTTGGGCATTGGAATGGAGTAGCGTCAATAACGAACTAAGCTCTATTAAAAATTCAACAAGCCGATGGAGACCACCATTCCAAGTTTCAAGAGCTGAACTGGTTAAGCTGCATCGAGTAAGAATTGGCCACACGGCTGTAACTCACGCCCATCTGCTCAAGAGCCAAGAACCCCCTAGGTGTCATCATTGCGGTGAACGTTTAACTGTAACCCATTTTCTGTGCCAATGTGATGGCGACAGTCAAATGCGTCAACGTCTGGGTCTGTCTGATAGTAAAATGGATAACCTGACGGATGCGATCAAAATTAAAGCCAGTATCACCTTCATGCGCGCGATAAATATTTTTAATAAAATTTAGTAGTCTCGTAAGTCGAATCAATAACCACAGCGCTCTAACGGGGAATACAAAATAATGCTGAAAATAGTGCCAATGACCTTAGCAGTCGACGCACTTCATTGGAAGGAAAAAAAAAATTGTTTATTGTTGTTTATTTTGAATACATACAATAATCGGTCCTGCTAAGTCGAAAGACTTGTCAGTAGGTTCCGGTTATAGAATATACACGAACTTTGCTTTTTACATAATAATACTTAGATCTATTGGCGCTATGTGGGTTAGTGCAATCTTGTATTGTATAGTATAACTTTGTAAACTTGTAAAAAATAATATATGCTTTAAATAATTATTGCTCATTTCTTAACAATGTTTTTAAATTGTGTACAAATAATTTTTTGGTCTCAGCATTTTCAATATCGCTAATCTCATTGTAGAGTTTCGGAATAACACACTTTAATGTTCTTTCACCATTTTTGTTATAAAATTTTGGTGTTACATATCTTTGGTTTCTTAGTGGATAAGGATGATTTGCAACTGTTTTATATTCATTTTTATCGTGGTAATCTATTATGTTAAAATATTTATATAATCCTAAAGGCGTCAACGTGTCAGCCAGCTCTAGTAATTTGTCAAGTTCAATTGAGTCACTTATCATTTTTAGAGCTCTAATTTGCAATTTATTAATTTTTCTAATGTGATAGAGTTCGATGCACCCCCAATTGCGTATACCGTATTTTAATATAGACTCGAAAAGTGTTTTATAGACTAATATTATAATGTCTCTAATGGCATATTGCTTTAAAGCATACATACATCCCGTTATCTTTTTTAGTTTACTAAATACTAAATCTGTGTGCTTATTATACTTTAAGTTGGAATCGATATTTATTCAAATACATAGTATGAAATACTAATAATAATAATAATACCCTCAGGGGTATCAGTGAGTAATTACTGACATACGGGAAGCAGCGATCCCGTGGTCCCAAGCTAGTTTACCAGTACTTAACTGGTCCATTAAACCAAATTGTTAAGCGACCCGTGACGACGGATGCATGGCATTTGGGGGCTATCAAGTGTCTTTAACGGAGCCTCTGGAGCACCTTTCGCCCCTCCAGAGTAACTAGAATTATCATGGTATGAGCTCTACCATGATCGACTTTTACTTCTCCAATACTTGTGGGAACAAGATGATAAATATGAATAATTTAAAGAGATCTTATCATGACCGCCTCTTAGGACCTCGGTCAGTTAGCATGGGAGAAACAGAACGAGAAATAATTACCAGACCCGCTACACAACCAGCTGAAAGTGTTTCAACGGCTAATCGGCCGATGATCAGCAAGGCTGGCAAACCTAGGCAACACATGAAATGGACCGATGAAATGAACATAAACCTCTCGCGTTGCTACTACAAAGCTACAAATGATGACACAAACAGAATAGCATTCAGAACAGAGTTACATCGGCTGTACGTACAGATATATCCGGAACTGGCCAATCTTTCTAAGCAAAGCCTATCGGATCAGGTACGAGTGATTATCAAAAACAATAGAATACAATCAGAAATATTTAATACTCTAAAAGACGCAAAAACTACAAATCAAACACAAACCCAAAATGAAGAAACAACACCGTACCATAATGAATTATCCATACAAACACACACAAACGAAGATGGAGAATATGAGGAACACAGGACTCCCTGAAATCAACAACAATACCACAAACCAAAACAATAATGAGAACAATTTAAAAGGTATATTTGCAATAACACATGAAATATTCAGAGATACGGACCCTACCAGAAGACCTAAGTTACTAAAATTAATAATAAGAAACTAAACTCAAAATAAATACAAACAGCAATATCGAAGATATACACACATTGATCTATACAGGAGCACATGTCATACTAACATTAAACAAACAAAATAATTAAAAATATAAACAAGGAACAACAACCCAGAAAAAGAAATAAACCCACATGGCGACCTAGACCAGATAATCAAATCACAAATACATGAAAAGAAATTGGACAACTTACATAGAGGGCTAGAAATAGTATAACAAACAAAAAAACATTTCAAAAAACCGATCATATTATAAAAAAATACAAAGAACAGAATTTAGCTATATTAATTGGCATATTAAAACAAAAGCTCGCCGCATATTCATACCGACTGAAGAGGTATAACCTAAGCAGAAACAGAAAAGAGCATAATAAACTATTTCATTTAAACCCTAAAAAATTTTACAACCAACTAGATAACAACCAAATCGAAATCAAAAAGCACCACCCAAAATAGACATGGAACAATACTGGTCAGACATACGGAGCAACACAGAACATAACAGAAATGCAACTTGGGTAAAATCAGAAGAAACTTAACATGAAACCACAACTGAAATGTCCCCGATCGTTATTACCAAAGAAGACATAATACAACCCACAAAGAAAACAATAAATTGAAAGTCACCTGGTATCGGAAATATTCAAAACTTCTGGATCGAAAACTTTGAAATCACGCGTGAGAAATTAGCCCAACTCTTTAATCAGTCAATTCAAGATCCCAATATTATACCTTACTTCTTCACACAAGTTTTAACTTACCTCGTACCCAAAATCCAACCACACAGAAAACCCACCAAAATACCGCCCAATCACATGACTACCAACGCTATACAAAATATTGACCTCTATCATCACTGAAAAAATAGAAAACGTCAATCACGTAACTTCATAATACATGAAGAACAAAAGGGATGTAGAAAACGATGCAGAGGCTGCAAAGAACAAATTATAATATATCAAATCATTACAAAACATGCTCATCAAAAACATAGAAATCTCTATTGCGCATATGTAGACTATCATTTTGGATAGTGTACCTCATACCTGGTTAATACACATTTTGCAAATATAAAAAATAAATAACACACTCATACAATCACTGCAACACATAATGAACACATGGCGTACAACACTTAATCTACAAACACGACATGAAACAATCAAATCAGACGAGGAATACTTCAAGGTGACTCATTAACTGCGTTGTGGTTCTGCATCGCAATTAATCCACTATCAACCCTATTAAAAAAACACAAATTTGAGCTACAAAACCAAGCATAATGGCCGACACAGTACACCAATCAACCATCTTTTATACATGGAGGATTTAAAAATATATGCTGGTACAGAAAAGAAATTAAAAACGCTCTTAGAAACTACAAACAACGCCCGTAATTGTATAAAGGTGAATTTTGGTATTGATAAATGCAAGACAAGTTCCATATATGGAATATGGCACAAACACCTCTTCTCAACCACACAGAAATAAAATTAGAAATAAAATCTAAATTTCAAATGAGACTAAAAAAATGCTCAATACCCAACTCAATGCTAAAAATAAAACAATAGCTATAAACTCATATGCCGTACCACTATTCATTTGGGATCATAAAATGTTTAAACACTGAACAGAATCATCCGAACAACAGCCACGAAATACCGGATACGTCATGTACACTCATCTACAGAAAGATTCACTCTACCACCAATAGAAGGAGAAAGAGCATACATTGACATTGACATTCATTATGAACAAATAAAAAACCTTAAAGATTACTTCTTCTCAAGAACCGATAGCATTCTTCACTAAACAATCATACTAACAGATTATCCATTCACATTTCTTTGCCTCAGTAACCAAGACATAGATTTAACTCAACATATAATAACAAATCAACAGAAAATAGAAATGTGGAAAAACAAACAATTACATGGAAAACATATGTACAGTCTCCCACAAACACACATAGATAAACAAGCATCGAATCAGTGCCTACAATCTGGACAACTGAATGCGGAAAGCGAAGGCTTTATGGTCGCCGTACACGATAAACTCATTAACATCAGGTACTATAAAAAGCGCACACTAAAACAAAAATCCCGTCAGATAATTGCTGAATATGCAACGAACAAATAGAGACCATAGATCACATTGCAAGTGGATGCAGGATCTTGGCACCAAAACAATACACCAAAAGGCACGATAATGAATGTAAAGTAATCCACGAACACTTAGCTCTCAAACACGCACTTATTGACACTCACACACTTTATTATAAATATAGTCCCCCTCCAGTACTACAAAACAATAAATGTAAACTATATTGGGATGGAAATATTATCACAGATGGAACTGTAGCACACAATCGACCGAACATAACGTTAATAGACAAACAAAACAAAAATACTTACCTCATCGATGTAGCCATACCAAATACAAATAACCTCCAGACCAAACACACTGAAAACATTGAAAAATACCTACCTCTAGTCGGAGAAACTAGACAAATGTGGGATCAAAATAGAACGATAATAGTACCAGTTATAATATCAGCAAAGGGAGTGGTACCTAAATCTTGGCACTATTCGCTCAAGTTAATAGACATTCACCCGCAAACATACAAGAATATACAGACAGCAGTTATTATAGACACTTGCTCCATAGTCAGACAAACACTCAACCAATAATAGAGACAGGATAGCGCTTGGTTAATATCCGCTCTATACCTTATGACCATGATTATCTCCTGTGCCCAAAGAGGAATAATAATATTATTAATATGTAAATATAAGCAAACTAGTAAAATACTCATGCTTTCCAACGGAATGAATTTCAAAGAACCCAGCAATCCCCATTTCACCCAATTTCCTCCCCTTAGCACTTTCCTGAACTGATATTTCTGGGCTTAACAGCTTTTAAGATATATTCACTTGGTTTCAACAATTTACCCCCTTTGGAACCCGATTTGATCCTCCTGAGGAATAATTTCAAAAAACAGCGAAACGTGGGTCGATCCGATTATTAATAGGAATTGATTCTCCGATTTTCAAATCTCCAACTTACCTGGTTCATGAGCAGACCTACTTTTAGACACTTAAATTCTACATCTTAGGGGTTGAGTTTTAAAAAATCCTCCCTTCGTGTGCACCTGCGTGGTAAGGGGTGCATGCCAAACGGTGTGACCTGGGCGTCGATTTACGGGTCAGTAAGTGAGCGAGTGAGAACAAAACCTTTTATTAATATAAATCAGTGTAGAATACGAACTAATTACCCGTAACTTACTTCTTGGCAAATGTGGATTATGCAGTTAAAAGCTATTGAAATTACGTGCACACAATGAAATAGTAGAAAGGGGCCTAGGTATGAAACGTTTGCGTATGGAATGACCCGGGTAGGAATCGTGCTTGGCATTAATTGCACTTATATGAATGGTTCTGGGTATGAATCACACTGGGTACCAATTTTACTGGGTATGAATTACCCTGGGTATGAATTTTCTTGTGTATGGGTGTCAATCTTTGTGAAGGGCTATAGCTCCTTTACAATACGGCAGAATAATTGTGACGGAATCATTAATAAAGCAGAATCTATAAAGTAGACGTCATGAGTTTCTAAAATACAACCATGAAAATTCAAAAGGAAGTAAAGAGAGAAGAGAGCTGAAAGAGGAAATTTGTATGAAAAGATATAAAGGTACAAATCAAAACAAGGAAGTATTCAGTAATTAAAAATTCGCGTACTTAATAAAGATACTTAAAAAAATCAGTTACTAAAGTTATTGTTTTATTCAATACGACGGTTAATGTAAACTGTAGATTTCTGCCACAAATATTAACTTAGGAAACAATGAATCAAGAATTAGATAAGTAATTATTTGTTGGTAAACGTTATTATTTACTTATCGCAAGTAAATCTAAAAGTAACGTAGACTGTTGATCTCAAGGGTGCATTCCCTACGTAAATTGCTAGTACTTTCATCATAAACAAACCCATCTTTATGGCTGAATTTCAAGTTCATAGTAAAGAAAAGGAAATGATAATGGCACAAAGTGGACCCTATTCTTTATACATAATTCTAACTGATGTAGAAACACTAAACAAGGTAGTCGCTACAAACCTAGGTGAAATGATTGTAATTGTAAACTAACCTGTTTCGATCTCTTCAATAAGAGATATGTAAGTTAAAAGTGTACCGGTAGCGTGAAGGTAATGAAGTTTACATTTACAGCAAGTGATCTTGATTGCAGACAAGAGGTAACCATATAATTTCAGCTAGAATCGTAGATGTAATTCTTCGCACATAACCGTAACGTTGATATCAGCAGTAGTTACTTTTCGAAAAAAAAAACCGTAATATTTATATCATCAGTAGTACAAAAATGGCACAGAAAAGTCACATTGAACACATTTAAAAACTTTACTTCCGAGGTTCGCTCGTTGAGAAGAGGGTATATAGTAGCACTTAGTCGACATAAATGGTACACTGGATTAGATCCGAATTAACTTGGGTTGCTTAGTTGTAAAAATTAAACAGAGAGCACATGTTTTTCAATTCAATATCTTTTTAGGAAAAAGTTATCTTATATAGGTTCTAATTCTACCACTAGATGTCAGAAATTCATATGAAATTATAATAATTATAAATCATCAAGTTAAAAATACATGATTACTTCAACCCACAAAATAGAAAATTCCAATTTAATTAGAGAACAGATAATAAGAATGATATAGAAGAGTCCATGACGTAACATAGGGGTTTTACTTACGGTCAATTATTATGCATACTATACAAATAAAATTCTGCTTCCTCTCGGAAGTCAACTTAAACAAAGATAAATTTTCACTCATATAAATAAAGGTAAGGTTGCACTATGGCCTAGCTCAGTACGTTACATATAAAAAATTACTGTATATTGAGAGCTCTTTTCTTTATCAGGCCGTAATGGAGGCAGAGATAATTCCATAGCCATAAATCAGACATATATGTCGTCAGGCGCCACTCATTTTAGGTTAAATGATTAAAATACTACAAAAATGAGAAAGCTGTACTTTAATACCAAATGTAATCTTAGTAAACAACAATATAATACCTGGTGATTAATTTCAACATAAAAGCAAATAAAATAGTACTTAACTTTTCGCAAAGCTTATGGTAGTAAACAAATTTTTTACCGACAAGTAAACTGTACGTACATATAATCTATCTTTACGTAGAATTATTTCAAAATAAAAAAAGATTGAAAATGTATCACTTCAATGTAATAACAAAGTTTACTTGGACCCATGTCAATAAGAATACAATTGAAGTAAAGTTATATACTCAAATGTTTTTGTCTTAGAAAACTGAAGTCAGCTCTTTTACTTTCATTACAAAAGTATTAATCCTTCCGAAACAATATTAAACTAGTAATTCATAATTATTATTAATTATATTAAATACATAAATAAAAAGTTTACCTCGAGTAGGATTTGAACCTACTTTTGAACTTATTCGTTCATAACAAATACTAAGCTAGCTTTACTTTAATGTCTAATTCGTGTTCTCAATAAAAATGTAACTTGCATTAAAAGATATGTACTTACTTGCTATATTCAACACAATGATAATACGTTACATCAAAACGAATTGCTGTGGAGAACTTCATTTCTTGACGATACGATAAGGCAAAACATCAGGTAAGGCAACCTAATTTCTAGAACTTTTTAATAATGTAAAGGTAAACGTAATGTATCCTCGAACCAAGGCAACCAGCACAGCCAGGTTGTGGCTACTAAAGCAGGAATAACTAACAGCAGGCGTAGCATCGCCTGTTTCCATACCTGATGACACGAAAACAAAAAGTAGCTCCAATTCAACCTTTCTCTAAGACAACAAACTATCATCCAAAGTACTGTATGCACGCCATTTGGACATCGTGGTGTCATTCGACCACACCTCCTTCAATGATATAAAACTATATATGTTCAATTGCAAACGGTAGGAATTTATTTAATTCAAGGGGAGGGAGTTTCCCTATTAGATATAATAAATTAATATAAAAGTGTAATTAAAAGTCGCATACCTTACACAAAGAAGGCAACTTCAGGTACGATTTACATAGGAACGTAGAACGAACGGAAATGATCTCTGCTTCGTAATTATATACAATAAGGAGCAAATATCGAAATATCCACTAAAATTTAGTTATTGGAAGAAAGAATATTACAATATGCATAAATATTTTGTTTCGTATTGAGGAGTGAAATTGGTTATAAGTTTTTTTGCGATGGTGAACATATTTTGAATGAGATATTTAAAATTAAGCATAAAAGAGTACACATTTTGAAAACTTTCATTTGTCACATTTTTACGTATTTAAGGAGAGTTGTTTTTGGTTGCGAATTAACATTTAGTATTATAAGTTTGGGACGATCAGATGGGTGTTTTTCTTTCGGTTTAATAAATTGAAGTTTTTGAATTATATTCCTGGTTATTTAAAGTATTATTAAATATAGCTTGTTGAAATGAAATGAAACATATATCAGGAACCGTTAGTGACTTCATTTCTTTCTTCAATCTGTTATCGTAATTTGAGAAGTATAAGATGTGGATATAAATTTCCTTTTACACGCGTAGTTAAGATGGTGTCGCAATTCCTTTTAAAAGTTTACCGAATCCTTTTGATTGTGTTCTTTATAAAGTTCGTAAAGTTCGGTTGATCAACTTGTAGCTTGCATCTCTTTGTTTTGGATAATAACCGTGACGTGGGTGACGTAATATCCTTTCGACGGATTTTGAGAGTAGATATACTAGGCCGATCGTGTCTCACTTTTGTCACTAGATTTGTCACCAGATTTGGAAAGTCAGCAAAAAAGTCACTAAATTTCAAGGTGATAACATTGCCTGCTTCAATGTCACCGCTTCAAGATCACGTGGCAGGAAAGTTTGGCAACACTGTTAAGTCTCTTCAAGTTTGCTCTCATTGCCAAGGTTAAGTTCTTAACGTACACACCCCGCTGCAAGATCAATGGTTTTCAAGGTCAAGGTCATCGCATACATTACATGTATCAAGGTATATTCCTCAAGGTCAAGGTCAGTGAAGTAACTAGAAAAGTCACTAGGCTAGTTTTCATGGTCAAGGTCGTTTACGCTCACCTGCAGATTGTCCACATCAAGGTCAATGGTTTTTCAAGGTCATCGTGCACATTACCTGCATATATTCCTCAAGGTTATCACATTGCCTACCTCAAAAGTACAAGGTTTTTCAAGATCTTCAAGGAAATTTTCAAGGTCACCAATCAATTCTTTGGCTGGGTGTTAATTTGACAGGAAATTTTGAAGGGTACCAGGCAATTCTTAGAATTTGGCCGAGGTCATGTGTGTTAATTACAATTCTTGAGATCAGCTTTATTAAATAGAGTTTTCAAGGTACAGGGGATTCTGCTTTTCAGGGTCATGGTCAACAATTCTTGCCTCGGCCAAGTTAGTTATTACAGTTATTCTCAAGGTCACCTGATGAGGTATCGTATTACAGATTATTGTCTATGCTAATAGTCAAAGTTCATTGACCTTTCAAGGTCATCGATTTCAAGGTTATGCCACTCAGCAAAGTTCATTGACCTCTGTGGTTCAGGTCAAAAATGGCTTTGCGCAAGATACTTCAAACACCTCATGGTCAAAGGTGATTCAAAGTTCTTGTATTGACTAAATTGTAATAAAAGGATTATGCTTACGTGGGCTCATACTACTATGCTAAACCACCAGGATGAGGTAGTTTTCCCATGAACCGGATCCGGTCCCCAAAGACAGATAGCCGTCTCCCAAAACAGGTGATCTGTTTCGCAACACAGGTAGCCGTTTCCCCCCATTTCAAGGTCACACTTCTGAGAAAAGAACAAAGGCTATCCATTATTCTGGCCGAGTTAGGGTCATAATTCCTAAAAATGGATCAATTTCTAGATACCCCACCACTTTAGGCTCAATTCTGAGAAATCAATTTTCAGGAACAAAGCCGGCTTACAATTTTTAAGGTCACACCTCTGAGGAAAGAACAAAGGCGATCCATTGTTCTGGTCGAGTCATAGTTCCTAAAAATAGATTGTTATCTAGATACCCAAACCATTTCAGGCTCAATTCTCAGAAATCAATTTTCAAGAACAAAGGCGATCCATTGTTCAAGCAATCAGCCGACGCTTCAAGGTCATCTAACAAAGAAAAATATTTTTTATAAAAGTTGTAATTTATTAACCACAATATTCATCTGTATAGAAATAAAAAATCGATTTAAGTCAATATACATATTACGGAAAATTTGATGTACTGTCACTTAACCTTTTGTAATACCTTTGTTGGATCACATCTAGTTTATTTATTATTCGTTTTTGACATTCAATTTCCTTCAACTGATTTTCGTTTAATGTGGTCCACGACACATCATCATCTTTCCTAATAGGTATTTTCATCGCTTCATTATATTGTTTACTAGCCATACATTCAGTTTTTCTTAAAGCCTTCTCGATTTAAATACCGTCATGTGTCAGCAGTCTCAAAATGATCGAAAATGTACGTAAGCATAAGAATATACATTGAGTAGCGAAATGGGAGGGTCGCCATGGTGTTCGGGCTTCCACAGCAAAACGAAATTTTCATAGTTTTCATTACGGTTACACGCTACCCAAGTTCCTTAATAATGATAAGCTCTCGTACACGAATACTAATAGTCTCATATACGTCTTTTCAGTTCCCGATATCTATGAACGCCTTAAGGAAGACATTGATAAATTCGATACATCTGATTATAGTCCCAATAACATCTTTGGACTCATTAGTAAATAAAAAAGTCCCCGGCTTAATGAAAGATGAAAATCGTGGCGAAATTGTGGTGGAATTTGTAGGACTTTGCGCGAAAATGTATGCTTACGCGGTTGACAAAAAGGTTGTAAAAAATCAAAGGGTTCTACCCAAGCAAGCGTGAAGCATATCATGATTAATGATTATAAACAGGTTTTGTTTGATGGTGGCGTTATAAGGCGCTATCAACATCTCCTAAGATCAAATAAACATGATGTGTTTACCATTAAATAAAATAAAGTCATACTTAACCCTTATCACAATAAACGCTTAGTAAATTTCGATTTCACTGATACTAGACATTGGGGGTATCACTTTCAGTAAATAATGAGCAGTCTTGAAGACAAATTGCACGAAGAACTGCAGTGCAGTAGTGATCAAATCTACAGAAAGTACCTAAAGCGTTATTTGACCTCCCCTGAAAGCTATACATTTATACTGAATATATTGCATCGTATTGTTATTCCTGATGAGTGTTGTAACTGTGTACTATACACTCAAAGTGTGCAAATGAAGTTATTTTTGATAGAAAAATTAGCTTAAACAATACTATTAAAAGCTTTACGAAATTGTGTGCCGATAGAGGTTCATTAACTTCCAATGAAGTAGATAGGTTCTTAGATGATATGAATTTACTTGGTGACATACCCCTTAAAATGTACATACACAAGGTATTATGGGGTGATTCATTGTGTACTTCGACAAATGTTAGCGTAGAAAATATTGTTTATAAAGACACATTCTCTATTATAAGTGAATGTATTGAGACAGCAGCATATTATGCCTCGCTATTTTGATTGAAATATTATTAGAACAAAACATGTAATGTAATGTAAGTTCCAACCGTGGGAAAATGAGGAGCACCACAAAATTTACCGCTGGATATTGGAAAACATCGAGAAAGGTGAAACAAATTCCTGCTTGGGATGGACATGTGGACCAGATTCGGGAATATGGCCATCCAGTAACTTAAACGATTACAGAAATACTTTAGGTTTACTATATAAGATGATGTAATATTTAAAAATAAAATACAATCATCTTTTTTTAAGTGGTTTTATTTCATCTCAAAGTTACAAACAAGCCCTATAGCTATATTATAAAACTAAATCGTCTTTGTTGATCCATGGTCTTTCATCAAATCCCCACCACTTTACGAATAACTCATCCTTGAGCGAAGCACTTTCCAACAGGTACACATCTGGATACTTTGTTTTCTGTAATCGTGTTCATAAAATCCTCCCAGTACAGGTGACCCTTTAATGTCTTCCAACATGTAGGTGGTTGGGTTAGTAATGCGAACTTTCACAATCTTAAATAGTTCACTTCATCAATTGGGGGGTGTATCCTTTGGCGAAAATACCTTTAAGTTTACTGATTTGTATTATGTCACCCACACAATAGCGATTCCTATCAATTGTTTTTATGTGAGTGTAAGCCTCTAGCTTTGTAAGATTACCGACATCTTTGGGCTTCATTCCTGTAGCTCTATGCTTACGACTGTTATAATCCATCGTTACGGTGTCAATTGTATTAATCGATTTATATTTACCCTGTAGGCTGAAGGATTTATAGAGCTGGGTTTAATGGTCCTGATAACACGTTCCGCAATTGCTGCCTTCTTTGTGCTATAGGTGAAGTAATGGTTGACTCCATAACGCTGCATTAGTTTAGTAAAATGATCATTGCAGAATTCTTTTTCTGCATCCGTCTTCAAATTGGAAGGTGTCCGGCCCGTTTTGAAGATTGCTTGCGTGGCGTTGGCAACTTCCATGCCCGATTTCGTTTTTAATCCTTTGGTCCACAGGAATTTCGAAAAACAGTCAATAAGCACTAAAATATACTTGTAGCCATTATTGTTTGTTTGGTATGTGTTAAATTCTGCCAAATCTGCTTGCCAAAGGTCATCATATCCCTTAATTATTGTGCGCCTTCGTTTAAAATTTTTTCTTGCGGGTTTGTGCAATTCGTTGACGAGTTGTAATTTGGACATGGTACTAATTTATCCACAATTTCTTTAAGTTGATCTAGTTTTTGCACCATCACTTGATAAGCGTTAAATCTTCCTTTAACAGCTTTCTGAACTGCCTCTAGACAAAAATCAAGGTATCATTTTCTTATAGGATCACCATCTTCTTCCGGATCCACCAACTGTGTCAAACGGTTTCCATCCAAATTTAACCTTGTCGATAAATAGTATTGCTTGGTGATGACATCTTGAGGATCTATGGGGTTGGCAACATTGCTGAATCTCTAATTCTCGATATCGAATTGATTATCATCAATAAGTTGAAACTGAGGGGTTAATTCCTTAAATTGATACTGTGACCGGCCAAATTTGCCAAGGGGCATTTTAGTTATGATATGTCGACATCAATGCATTCTTATTTATATGGTTCAGAAAACGAGCGTTTGGTCTTTTAATGTATCCATCCTCAATACAATTTCTCTACAATTGATACCGTATCATTTATGACACCTGTGTTTCCAGCCAATTTTTCTGCCCACAATACTTCTAGATTACGAATTAGTTCGTGTGCATCATTCCAATATTTATATTCAATCGGTCTGTTTGTTAAGTCCTTAAAAAACATAGCTCCACCTCCCTGAGTTGTGGGTGATGATGCTGACAGCAAGGATTTGATTACTTGTGTATACGTTTTACCGCGAATTTCTCGAATCTGTCCACTTACATCATAATCTGGCCTTGCAACATTCGTAGCTTCTAAAATACGTTTATAATTCTTTTTATCCTTTGAATTTACTAGATTTAAATCGGGTTCATTCATAATAAGCAGATCATATAAACCTGGAGTCCCTTTATACGTGACACCTTTAATGATCATATCGTATCCTTCAATTGTGATGTGGGTATTACCAATTGTCCATTTGTCCGTTTCGGTATCGTAGTGGACTCCATAAGTGTGATTAATAGCACCTTCAGGATCCCTCATAATACGTTAAACGTATATACGAGGTAATTCGTGGTACTGCTCGAGAAATTCTTCTGAGATGGGCTCATTACGGGTATCATCTGTGATACTAAGGGGTTCTTCTTCCTCCTCGGTATTAATCCCTCCTACGACAGATGTTTCTAGGAAAGACGGTGTACGAGGAGATGGAGGGGGATTTATTTGAAAAAACGGAAGCTAGCTAGGGAGCTTGCAGCACTCTTCCTTGCTAATGAGGGCGAAACGAAGCCTGGAGCTAGCGGGTTAGTAAGAGTAGTAGCATGCTTTCTTCGAAATATGAACAAATGTGGGTTTTTGGGTTCAACGTCAATGGGCTCCTTTTTGGGTGTTTTTTTTATCAGGATTGGTTTTATACACTATTTCAGTTAGAGGTTCTATAAGAGGTTTATAAGTACTTTCAAATGTTCTTTCATTATCAATGCGAGCAGTTTTAGGACATATTTCTGCTCTATTATTTTACGAGCTTGAATAATTTTTCGCTTTAATATCATCTGCTTATTATCCATTGTAGCAAAATGAGAGTTTGAATAGATAGTTGTTAATACCTAAACAGATGAGTAACTACTAAACCACTGAAATCAGGTTAAGGTATTATATAGGGTGTTGCAAAACAGGTTGCAGTTCACCCTGAGCTACCTAAACTCAGCATTATTGACTTCAGCATCCTTATTTATGACTATGAAACCAAACGGATCTATCCAGCACATTGAACACATATCCCGAAACAATGTCATGCCTATGGTGGGGCTTATATGATCCTCATACACATGTTTTAAGTTTAATTCGTCTTGCTGAAATAATATAACTAGATTCGCATTGTCACGAATTAATTGCTTTGGAATTTTACTGTAAGTTTGACCCAAATAAAAACAGTCAATATCGCTATTTTGCTTTTCACAAGCGATATCATCAAAGATAAAGATAGAGTTTGATTTTGCACAATTCGGCTCAATCACATATTGATTATCACTGAACGTAAAGTAACCTATATCCTATATCGGAAGCAGGATTTCCTGTAAGTTTGTACTTGTTTTGATTTAATGACTCGGAGTATACGTATACATGTTTAAATTTCAAACCATTTTTCTCAGTAAGCGAACTAATCATTGCGTTTGCTTTGCCGCAATTGGAGGGGCCGCATATAATGCCACGTATACTATTAGGAAGTAAATCATCATGTTTTGAAGTACCAGACTTTTCATCAAACTGATTATTTTAAATTGGATGTTTTTGTTTCTGCGCAACTGCATTCATCTTTGATGGATGAAAAGAAACTAAACGAATAATTTCACTTCTACGATGAGTTGTACTGCATAATAGCATCGTGGAGAATAAGGCCATAGACAACGATGCTATTATCGAAAGGTGTTAGAGATTCCATTTCCAATTTGATGTCTACCGTGGAGTTTTTTAAAGACTCATTTTGTTTAGAGCAGTCCATTACAAATACTGGACATGATTTGAATTCGGTGTAGTTGAATAACGCATCTGTATCATCTTCACCATGTAGTCACGTCGGAATTTCAAAAATTGCGATAGGCAGGTATGTATTGGTTAGCATTGAAGTTTAAATGCATTGTTTCATAGGGATAATACTCGGAATTCAGATGTACTTTAAGGTTTTTTATGTTAATCTGATCAAGATTTCCGGCTCTTGTAGACTTTGTGTACCTTTTACCTTGTTGGAATGCAACAATTATCCAGCGCGGTTTTTTTCAGTTGCGTTGACGGTTTTATTGGCCATATGTCAGAGGTTGCTTGTTTTAAATCAGGTAATTCATATTACTCTCATTGACGAAATGGAACAGTAATAATAGAATTCTTACTTATTCCTTCAAACAAGTCCAGTTTCGCGGCATCACTAAGTGTTAAGTGTGGTACTTTCCATGGAATTTTATGTAGGGTTATTCCCGCATCAACGTCACCATAGCAGCAGTTTGTATCGCTTCTAGATCGAATTAAAATCAGCTCTTGACGCATATTCACGATTACTTGGCGATAATCCTCCATTATTCCAAATATGTGGTTCAATGGTATGCATACTGTAAAGGATTTTTCGTAATTTCCCTCATCGAATTCTACTTGTAATGGTTCCTCATTCTTTGATGACTACGCCAAATGGCTTAATGCTTTGCTCTTCCTTGTCATATAACAAATATATCCTTTAAGTGTAGATATTATGCCGGGATTTCGGCAAACGTCCACTCTTTGACTGCCTAACTCATAACGAATCTCTTCGTAAAGAAAGTTTGGGAAATTATTGGTTAAGTTGTACGATTTTCCTTCGTCCTCCTTTTTCAGCTTACCTTCTAAATATAGAAAACTATCGTAAGTAGCTGTAATTAGATCCTGGCTTTGAATTAAGATGTGTATTTCTTCGGAAGGTTCATACTGAGAAGATCCATACGGAAGGTAGGTGTGAATATCTGATTTAATTATATCATCATCAAAATGTACGTTTTGGAAGATGTTTAATGATTCGGTCATTGTGTCTCCGTAGATGTTGACCACAATGAGGGTTGATGACTAATTAAAGATTTACTATAGGGATGGTGTCTTTTATATGGATTTTTTCTCAAACCTAAGCTCTAAGCGTACCATGAATGGTTCACCCTTTAAATTAATTGTTATTAATTATGCCTTTGAAAAGCTTAATTACTACATATATATTGCATTACACTTTTTTTAAATTCATACAAATTTTAAGAAGGCCCATCTATCACAATAAATACTTTGATTGTTATACAAAGAAAATCCCTTGTTCATATTACAGTGAATATTGCATTTTTTAAATTACATGCTTACTTTCTTTATAACACATTTTCATCAAAGTCTATTAATTATTATATCACTAATTTATGCAATGTATTTTTGGGAAGCTTAATTATTAAAATTTTTTAAAACAATTACTACATTTTTTAAAGAATGCAGATGCATTGGGTGTGTTTTATACAAAGAAAATCTGTTGTCCCCCATTACCTTGAATATTACATTCCTACAAATTTTTAAGAAGGAGATGCATTGTTAACAAACAAATAAAACCCATTATTCAATAAAACATCGAATTTTTCCGCATTATAGGTATATCCATGTAGTTTTGATGAATACATATGCATTCAGAGGACACCGCGAAAGCGATATAATTTAGTTTTGTATATCTTTCAGGTCACGATGTGTGTAAGCGAAACACATCATTGTGCAAAAGAGATAGACATTAAACAATGAAACTTTATTCATAAACTTTTAAGGTATCTTACTTACATATATTACAAATTTATTTAACATTTCTTAGAGATAATATTCTTCATCTAAATTAATTATTTACCACATATTTACTCTTCGGAAGGTTCATGCATCATTAAAATGTACGTTTTGAAACATGATTAATGATTCGGTCACCGAGAACTTTTTAATCCAATTGATGTTAAAAAGTATTTCTCTGCAGATGGTAACCGCAACGAGGGTTGATAGGGGTGAAGTATTTTGTACCAAGATGGAATTGTCCTATGATTAATTTGCAGACCCATGTTCTTTTAGCTCTAAGCGTACCGTGAATGGTTTACTTTCACCAAAGTCTATTAATTCTCCCTTCTGATTTGTCAATTTGATTGTTATATTATTATATTATTATAATTATTCCTAAAATCGAGAGCACAAAAACTTTATTTTTAGTAAATGATATACATTAGATAAGCATGACGATAGTACAATATTTCCATTAAGCATACAGTGTTATGTGAATTAATAACTACTTGTCGTATGAACCTTTCATAGAAACACAACAGATTGTAAGATTCAAGAAATTCCAATTTACAGCTTATTATATCCGTCAAATTGAATAGTTCTTCTAGATTATGGGCATTGAGTGTGCACGAACAGTAGTTGTAGTTTTATCTCATATCATTTAATCAATTCCCAATTGTAATAAATACGGGCATTGCTAGATAGAGATTCGTAATCTTGCTCATAGATTATATCTTCCTCGTTTACATGCGACCAATCAATCTGGCTTTCAATTTCTTGGGATCGGAAAAATTGTATTTCGACATATGAATACAATCTTAGAAGTTCATTCCATTCCTTCACGTCTAATACCATATTATCGCAGTTGAGACATCCTATACGCACTACTAGTGCAAGGTTAAGGTGTGTACTGTATCCAATTTCAATATGCGTATCGTTCGATAGTTTATAGGAAGCGCAATCGATTAAGTATTCACTAGCTGTCTGTTTATAAACCTCATCCCTATATTGAAATGATGGCCAGTTGGAATAACCTTCATCTTGTTTTATCTTCATTTTTACTACTACTACTATCATCACTATTTTGACAGAATGAACAAAATGTTAAATTATTATTCTTACTATTACTACAGTGGTATGAAGTATCCGGCAGTGAACGTCCAGATCGCTCCAAGAATGATTTTATTGCTGCTTGCATTACTTTACTTGTCCACAACCGCACTACGACTAAACACTATTTACGAAATGAACATGCTTACATATGGTTGGAGGCACTAAATGGTATGTTTGTTGTTTCTCCGACTGCACCCAGACTAGTCATGAATACATCCATTGTATTTAGTATCGTTTTAAATTCTTCAATTCGATTTTATTCTTCCTTGAAATACTCGTAAAAGCGAGTATACGTTCACCAAACTTCGTATTAATTTCTGTTACATTAATAACTTTATATTTTTTCGATGTCTCCAGGTCACACGCATTTTTATAGAATTTGCAATAGGTGTTTTGGTTTAACCCTGCTAAATCCATGTTTAACAACTTACTAACCGACTGATCTCAACACACTGCAGCCTATACATCATTGACCTTGAAGCGTCGGTTGAACAATGGATCGGCTTTGTTCTTGAAAATTGATTTCTCAGAATTGAGCCTGAAATGGTGAGGGTATCTAGATAACAATCTATTTTTAGGAATTATGGCTTGACCGGCACAATGGATCGCCTTTGCTCTTTTCTCAGAGGTGTCACCTTGAAAGTTGTAAGCATAGACGTTGAAGCGCCGGCTTGGAAAATGGATCACCTTTGTTCCTGAAAATTAATTTCTCAGAATTTAGCCTGAAGTAGTGGGGGTATCTAGAAATTGATCTATTTAATTAACTCGACCAGAACAATGGATAGACTTTGTTCCTTTCTCAGAGGTGTGACCTTGAAATGGGGGGAAACGGCTACCTGTGTTGCGAAACAGATCACCTGTTTTAGGAGACGGTTATCTGTCTTTGGGAACCGGATCCGGTTCTTAGGAAACTACCGCATCCTGGTGATTTAGGATAGTAGTATGAGCTCACGTAAGCATGAGGTGTTTGAAATATCCTGCACAAAGCCATTTTTGACCTGAACCACAGAGGTTAATGGCGTAACCTTGAAATCGATGAGCTTAAAGAAGTCAATGAACTTTTACTATTAGCACAGACAATAATCTGTAATTCGATACCTTGAGAATTGCAATAAATAACTTTGCTCAGGCAAGAATTGGGGACCATGATACTGAAAAGTAGAATCCCCTATACCTTGAAAACTCTATTTAATACCCCTGACGTCGAGAATTGTACGTGATGACCTTGAGGAATATATGCCGGTAATGTGTAGTATGACCTTGAAAAAACCATTGACCTTGGTGTCGAAAATCTGCAGGTGATCGTCAATGACCTTGACCTTGAAAACTAGCCTAGTAACTGTCTAGCTAATTCAATGACCTTGTCCTTAAGGAATATACCTTGATGCAGGTAATGTATACGATGTCCTTGATCTGGAAAACCACTGATCTTGAAGCGGGGTGTGTGTACGTTAAGAACTTAACCTTGGCAATGAGAGCGAACTTGATGAGACTCGACGGTGTTACCAACCTTTCCTGTCACGTGACCTTAAAGCGGTGACATTGAAGCAGGCAATGTTATGACTGAAATCTAGTGACTTTTCTAGTGACTTTTTTCAAATCTGGTGACAAATCTAGTGACACAGTGAGACAGGATCGGCCTAGTATATCTACTTTTGAGTTCAATTCGCTTTTGGCGCGATTTAAAATTTTAAGTAATTCTTTCTATGGTTGGCTAAATTAACATAGTGGGAGATATTAGCGAAGATGGCGAGACCTGAACGTTTAGGCACTCAGTCTAGTTAGGAGTGTAGTACTAGATTCACGTCTTTTGGGAGGCGGTCGCTGTGTATGCAGAAGGGGCTGGTGGAATTAGTTACGTATACCGGGGATGTATCGAACTATTGTGGAGTAATTAATCTCCGTTTCCAGATATGGGATAAGATATAGGTTCACCACATCCTCGAGTTAATTTTATCGTTTCGTGTCTATAGTGACAAGTTTCGGTCTAGGGGTAGCTCTAGTGTTTGGATATCACCTCAATCACGTTGCCCGTAGAAACCATCTAAGTCGCCACTAGGTGATCTGTATGACAAGGGGGCTGAGCCAAACTTAAGTTAAACTTTATTGTGTCTTTGCCTCGGTTTGCTTTATGGTTGACAAACTTTGACAAAATTTCTGTGTGTATTATAATTATTCTTTTTCTGTATGTATAAGATACTGAATACACTGCCGTTGTAGATCGATTTTGATTATTTTAGTGTCTGAATTCTATTGCGAGCGTATTCAATCTGACGATCATCCAAATTAATATCGAGTATTCTTGTTATGTAATTATGTTTTATTGACATATTTTGTGTTGAGAATTTTATGGACCAAATTCATGTGAATAATCAATTGTTTTGCTGATTTGGGTACATAATTTTTTGAAAGGTTGATATAAAGAGACTAGCTAGTATCTTAGCAGAATAAGTAAATTTTCATTTAACATGTGTAAAAGAATTTATGGTAACCTTTGTGTAAATATTCCGACGTTGAAGTTTTCATTATACATCTTTAGGTTAACAAGCTGTTGTTTGTTTTAGGTGTGAACCCGTTTGTTATACAACGCCTATTTATGAAAATTTGTAGTGTTTTTAATTAGATCGTTAAATTAACGTGGTTCATTTGTTGGAGAAAAGTAGTTACGATCGATAGCGTTGCAAGGGATTATTTATTTCTAACGTAATATTTAAAGATTGAATTGTCAATTATTGATATAATTCCATCTGGTAGGAGATTGAAATAAAGCGATTGGTTTAGTTATTTTTTTTAAACATAATTTCAAATGGCTCTAAATTAAAGTGCGTACCTTTCTATTTATCATATTTTCATTTATTTTTGGTTATTTCAGATAATAAATTTAGCGCTGAATTTATTGAAATATTTAGTGAGTTTTGGTTTTATTTTCGCAATTTTTCGGCTTTTACATAAAGATTAGAATTCCGTTGGAATTTAGGTAAACTTCCCGTAAGTGTCTTTGGAATAGAATTTTCAGTAGTAGAGTAGTTTTGTTTTTGATTGAACGTTTTAGTTTCCTATTAGGGCAGTCTAAGCTCTGTTCATGACATTTTTCCCGCTATAAATGTTTTTAACAGGTGGCGCCTTTTTGACAATTTTACCCGATTTTGACGTTTTGGGAGTTGTGACGAGTGCTTTTCTTACAACTTTAAGTGAGAACCCCGCCCACATCACTGAACTATGCCGTGGTACAAATTGTCTTTACGGGGTGGATTCTCTAGTGAGTGTTTAGCCTGTAACAACATGTGCTTTTTCAGTATTAAATTGTTAATTTTAATTTCATTAGTTATTTTCATTTATGTTTAGTAACCTAAATAATGAAGTTCTGGACAGCAATTCGTTTCCATATAATGTATTAACTTTGTGTTGAGTACAACATGTAAGTACGTATCCGTTTAGTGCAAATTAAATTTTTATTAGTTGGGCGGATTAGATAAATTGATTTACGAACATTAAAGTAAAGCTGGTGTAATATTGTTTCGGAAGGATTAATACGTTTGTAATGAAAAGAAACAGTTGACTTCGGTTAATGTTCCCCAAGATAAAAACATTTGATTGTATAACCTTACTTCGGTTGTATTTTGTTGACCTGGATCCACATAAACTTTGTTATTATATTGAAGTAATACAGTCTCAATCATCCTTCATTTAGAAATAATTTCACGTAAGGATATAATATATGTACAGTTTAGTCATCGATTAAAAATGAGTTTACTATCATAAGTTTGCGAAAAGTAAAGTACTATTTTATTTGCTTTTATGCTGAAATTAATCACCAGATATTAGATTGTTGTTTATTAAGAGTACATGTGGTATTAAAGCACAACCCTCCATTTTTTTTGTATTTTAATTATTTAACCTAAAACGAGTGACGCCTAACGAGGTAGATATCTGATTTATGGCTATGGAATTGTCTCTGCCTCCCTTACCGCCTGATAAAAAGAATAAATCTCAATATACAGTTATTTTTTATATGTAATATACTGAGGTAGGCCATGGTGCAAACTTTTTCTTTATATAAGTGGAAATATCTCTTTCTCTTAGTTGGATTCCGAGAAGGAGTAGAATTTTTATTTGTTATAGTATACGTAATAATTGATCGTAAGCAAAACCCAAAAGTTACGCCATTGCTTCTTGTTCCTATGTATTCTGTAATTTTCTATTTTGTGGGTATAAATAACTATTGAATTCATCATTTTGTAATTTTAATTTTCTTATTTCTACATCGAAATTAACTTAATGGCTTGTAATTATATAAAATACATAAAAATTTATTAATCTAGTGGTAGAGTTGGAATCTAATATATACCTAACTTCTTTCTAAAAAGATATTGAATCGAAACTCATGTGCTTCGGAATTCTCTGTTTCTTTTTTGTAATTAAGCAACCCAAGTTAATTGGGATATAATTCAACGCACCATTTATATTGACTAAGGGCTACTAACGTTGCGGTTATGTTCGAATAATTACCTCCACGATTCTCGCTGAAATTACATGGTCACCATTTGTCTACATTGGAGATCACTTAGTGTAGATGTAAGATCCATTACCTACACACTACTGGTACACTTGTAACTTTAATAGCTCTTATTCAAGGCATCGCAACAGGTTAGTCTACAATTACAGTAATTTGGCCTGGATTTCTAAGCAATAAATTTACGATATCTAATTATATTCACCAATCTACTGCTTATTTACACAAGTGGAAATTGAGTGTTATATTGAACATAGTGATTTCAATTGAACTATTGTATCAGTTTTTGGGTTATCTAGCAGATTAAATGAACCAATCCTATACACCGTGTCCGTTCTCAAACCCGAACATAGAGATTTAGCAGTGGAATCAACATTTTTACAGATTCCTGCTCGCCAATTCAACCGACAGTAAATGTAGTGGTATCAATCAAAAATTAAAGTGATTGCACTTCCAAAGGTACTAATCAGCAGGCTAAAAGATGAAATATTTAGTTTAAAACACTAAATAAGTAATTGGCGTGTTTTAAATATGATATGCCTTGATTTCCAATTTGTTCCAAATGTGTCAAATAATTTTAAAAACTATTTACCGTTGTTTAATATTATCGTCCATATTATTAACTTTAAAATTAATAACTACTGCAATGAAGAAAGAATTTTCACGGTAAAAACCTTTTGCAGTGGTGTTAGCTTACGGAGGGTTAGAGATTTGTTATCGGTTAATTTTGATCACAGATCCATACTGTCTTTAAATACCATTCATCATTATGTGCAGAGATTTGAAAGATCTCGAAATATTTCTGTCGAATCAGAATCTGTGGGTGATACATAACATTTTTTCTCGTTAAAACACTAAAATTAAAAAAACTATATCTCAGGAAATCGACAAATATAATTAGATGATCACGCTGAAGAACGTATTTTGGTGACAGTAAACTTGTACTCGGCAATTAGTTTAAAATAAACTGCTGTTGAAGTAGGTTTATCTAAAACACGGATATGGGACCTACTTAGGAAGCACAAATATCACTCCTACAAGGCCCAATATCATCGAGAGATTTTGGATTTTGACGAGGAGCGCAGGAGTGTATTTTGTGGAGAAATCCTAGAGCGCGCTAATGCTGATCGTCGCTTTTTGTTGACACTTTGTTTTACAGACGAGTGCACTTTTATACTCAATAACGAACCAAATGTTCAAAACACTCGCTATTGATCCCAAGAGTGAATATTAGTATCCTCAAAAAATCAATATCTGGGCTGGGATTTTTAACAATATCATTACTGGTCCATTTGAAATCGAAGGAAATTTAAATTCAGAAACTTATTTAGAATTATTAGTAACCAAAGTTGGTCCTGCATCAAAAGAAGTTGCAAGAGAAAATGAGGAGATCTGGTTTCAGGAAGACGGCGGTCTTGCACATTTTGATATACATGTTAGAAATGTTTTAAATGACTAGTTTGCAAATCATTGGATAGGCAGAGGTGGTGTAATAAATTGTCCTCCCAGATCTAATTTAGCCCCTTGAAACTTCTTCTTGTGGGCCCACGTTCAAAGCAAAATTTATAAAGGCCGCCACTCAGATATTAATTGTTTGAGGGAGGCAATAAAAAACGAGTTCCGGTTAATTACCGAAAGACAATTGGATAACGTTAGAAGAGCTTTTTATAATGGATTGGGCATTGTTTGTTTCAAAACGGAGTTTGTTTGAATATTTATTGCAATTTTATTTTACTTTCTCTTTCTGTAGGTTGGACCATAAAGTTTTAAACCTCTACTTTTACAATTTACTATTCTTTTTATTGTATTGCTTATTTACAATATACCTTAACAGCAATAAGTAAATGGACGATATGAGATTTGACTTGATTCAGGAGCGGTGGATCGCTGGAGACTATGCAGGGAGATGGCCTGGCTATAAGCGTTTTAATCTTCTCTCTATGTGTTGTTTTGTGAATAATTCACTTATAAGCTTATTTTGAAGGGCTGAGCATCGGTTTCTGTGTTTGGCTGAATGAGGTCTGATTACTTCAGCAACAAATGGGATGTCGAAATCATTGTGCAGAGTCTGATTGGATATGTACCATGGGGCGTTTGCCAGTAGCCGGAGGGTCTTCAATTGGAACGTTTGCAGAATTTTAATATTCGATGGTTTACTGCATCCCCTGAGTTCTATACCGTATGTCTAAAATGGCTGTAGGATTGCTTTATAAATTACCAACTTGTTTCAATTGATAGCTGGGATCGTCTGTTGATTAGCCAGTTCACATTTTTAATTTCTAAAGTTAGATGCGTTCTTCTGGCTTTTATGTGAGCTTTCCAAGTCAGTTTCTGGTCCATGTGAATTCCAAGGTAATTGATATCCATTTTAATCGGGATAGCTGATTTATAAATGCTGAGTTGGAGCCTGTTGACTCTTCGATTTGTGAAAGATATTTGAGTAAACTTATTAGCATCGGTTGTGATTTTCCATTTCTTAAGCCATCTTTGTAGGATATTTAAATGATTTTGAAGATTTGCTGTTGCCTCGGTAGGATCTCGATCAGATGTCAGTAGTGCTGTATCGTCAGCGAATGTAGCTATTAATTTAGCGTTTTGTTGTGGTACATCATTTGTGAATATGAGGTACAAAACTGACCCAAGAACTCTGCCTTGCGGCACTCCCGATTTTATTTGTTTGTAACTGGATAGTTTACTGTCCCGCGTGCTAAACCCTGTTAAAAGCTTGTTCAATGTCGAGGAATGCTGAGGTACATATTTCTTTTTGTTGATCTTGCTTACGATACGGTGACATCGTTGGATCGTCGAAGCCGAACTGATGATTGGAGGTGAGGTCATTGAGGGATCTGCCTTCTGTAATGCTGTTAACAAGAATCCTTTCAAAGATCTTGGATATAATAGGTAAAAGACTGATGGGTCTGTACGAGTCAGTTTCTGTCGAAGGTTTGCCAGGTTTGGCTGCCATGAAGATTACAGCATATTTTTATTGAATAGGAAAATAGCATAGTAATATGGCGTTAAAGTTGATTGTGATTAAGACGATTGCTCTTCGTGAGAGGTTTTTTAGTATATCTGCTACAATTAGGTCATACCCAGGTTCTCTATATTTATTTAATATGTTCAGCTAATGCGTTTCTTTTCTGATCGACCGTGCATATTCCCTCAGGTTTACGGGTTGGTGGGATAGTAACAATCGGTCTTTTTCGTGGCCTTCCAGAGGGAATGGTTGTTGGGAGAAACATTCTCCATGTATATTTTTGAAAGATTCATTTTTAGCTTCTTGGATAGCTTTATGTAGGCTATGTGTTAATCGATTTAGTTGTGTCCGTTGCTACCTTCGGCGAGCTTTTCATTTGTCTTCTGCTAGTCCTTTTATGTGTAGGGGAATGTGAGATTCCTGTGTAGTCTTCTGTTTTAATGGCGTTGCCATCCAAGATGCTTTTTGGATTCCTCGGGTTATGTGTTCGACAGCTTCTTCATTGTCCTTAATAGTTTCGAGGCTAATATCTAACTGGATATATTAGTTAGTTAGGATTTGAAATAGTTCCCAGTTCGTATTGATATTGCATAGTCGGAGTAGAGTTTCTTTCTGGATAATGTTTTGATTAATCGCAGTTATAATGGGTGTGTGATCCGAGCTTAGTTCAAAACTGGATTTACTACACTATAAACTTTGGAGATTCCTTTGAGGAATAGTAAAGCTCTACCTTTTGTAGTGATGAGCCTGAAACCCCACTCTGTGTGTCTCGCGTTCCAATCACCGGCTACTATGAAATGTGAACCAAGTTGTGCTACATAATCATAATAATCCTCTTACGCGATGGGATGTCTTGGGGGGGGGGCTGTAGAGCTTTAATGATCATAGGACAGGAAAGGTTTGTATTTTTAAGATAGTACTTTAAATTTTGTTTATGATATGCAGATCTAGGGTATAATGTTTTAGAGCGGATTTTATAATAATGGCTGACCCGCATGCGCTGTTCCGTCGGGGTGGTTAACAAAATAAACTGCATAGTATGGTAGCTTAATGGGCGTTCGTTCCGTTGAATGGCTTTCTCAAATTAATAGGATGTCAGTTTTGTTAACTTTTAGAAAGATTGTAATTTCTTGTATATGGTTGTAAAAGCCATTAGTGTTCCATGCAGCTATTCTTGGTGTATGAGCCATTATTTAGCTTGTATGTTAATGACTGTAGTTAGCATGGTGAGGATCATGCTCAGAGTCTGATAATGGCTCGAATCTATTTGAGGTTTTGGTTTGGTTTAGATTTTCGATAGATGTTTCACGGTTAAATCACTTTCTTTTCTTATTGTTTGCCATGAGTGTGGATTAGGAGTATTATCTCCTTAGCTTTTCTTGGTTGTTGATTCATCTTCGCTACCTCATTAGTGATCCATATTGTTGGTTGGAATTGATGTTGATGGAGGGCCGTTATTTGCTTTGACGAGGTGCGTGGCTGGTACGTACGATTGCTGATGGTTTGTTTGATTCTGCATGGATGGTATTGGATTTGGTACGGTTTGATTTATTTGTATGGGGGCTAATTGCATTTTTGTAGGAAATTTTTGGAGGTAGTGATTAGTGTAAAGAGTAAATTGATGATTTATAGATAGTGCATTATGCGCTGTATGTTGTACGTATTGGCTAATGGCTGTTCCGGGTTCATTCCCCGCGGGAAGCATTGTGTAGGTTATAACTCACCAATTTTCATCTACGCCTATTGTATGCCATTGTATGACAAATAACTATTTAAAATCATATCATTTTTTTACTTGAAAAAAATGGACTAATTCGATATTCGAAATGTATTTAACCTGACGTTATCGTGTTGTTACTCTTATCGCATAGCACAAGTGTATGTCTTTACTCGTTGAAATTCATACGAGAACTAATTTAGTATTTTAAACTACATAATTGCGTCTTTTATCTAAATAAGTTTCATTTTTTTCATTCACATCATTTAACTTTTTTGAAAATTCTTTCTTCACTGCAATAGTTATTCATTTTAAAGTTAGCAACATGGACGACAATATTAATCATTGCTAAATACTTTATAAAATTATTTGACACATTTGAAACAAATTGGAAATCAAGGCATATCACGTTTAAAAAATGTGTATATTTTCTAATTTATATACGTTTGTGACTTGTGCAACGTAACTGTTAACCATTGTTTACTCAGTTGCTCTGTTAATTTGTCTGCAATGATAGAACTTGTAGCGGTGACCTTGTTTGGTGTTTCAACGTCAGTTAGGATTATGTATAAATAAATTTAATGTAAATTTTATTTGATTTGTATTTATTATTGGTTTAGGGTAAACTTTGTGCCACGAACATTCATTTTTCTTTTCTATTAACTTGAACTACAAACATAAATATCGGTTTGTTTAAGGGAAAAGTACTAGCAATCTACGTAGCGCATGCACCCTTGAGCTCAACAGTCAACGCTTCTTTTAGTTTTACTTGCCTTAAATAAACTGTAACGTTTACAAATAACTATATAATTACTTTGATGTGTTACTGCTTTCTGCAGAATTAAAATTTCGGGAATTTAATTTTTTGTGCCTTGTTTTCTAATCAGAGGTATACTTAGAAAATACTAAACTAAACGCTATCTAAATTAATATTCGTGGTAGAAATCTAGAGTTTACATTGATTCGTGTCTTATTGAATAAAGCAAATATTTGAGTACCCTAAAGTCTGATATTTTTAGTATGTTTATTAAATAAACGAATCTTTAATTACTGAATACTTAATTTCTTGTTTTGATTTATTGGTCTTTATATATGCTAGTTGAAATTTTCTCTTTCAGCGCCATTCTCTCTTTACCCCCTTTTTGAATTTTCATGATTATATTTTAGAAATTGATGGCTGTGTCCATAAAAATTTGGCCTAGGAAGTAATCCAACTTAATCTTGGTTTTTGAAGAAATATGGAAATGTTCTTTGAATATTTCTAAAGCGGTTGCTTTCGGTAGCACACGTAAAGTCACTGGTGAAAGTTCATGAGTAGCGGTTACACGCTGAGGGATTCTTCGCCATTTCCTTTAACATAAACACGCAATCATACGCCGTGCCCTGTTAAAAAAACTCTTAGAAATGTACATACTAGTCCAGTGCAAACACTAAAATTTCTTGACCACGCATCCAAAATGCTTTAATTACTTCGCTAGCTGCTAGATTA
Source organism: Vesta saturnalis (assembly GCA_036346205.1). Classification (NCBI taxonomy): domain Eukaryota; kingdom Metazoa; phylum Arthropoda; class Insecta; order Coleoptera; family Lampyridae; genus Vesta; species Vesta saturnalis. The sequence continues at coordinate 87,802 of JARFJB010000305.1, read as the reverse complement.
TGCTGGGTTGAAGCCACCCAGTCACATTTGTACTCTGACATTGTAAAAAAGTGAATATACCCCAAAAGGTGTTAAACCCACGAACATGAAAATTGATACTTAGATGTTCCTTAAGAAATTTAGAAGATCGTCTTTTGACTGGAAATTATCCCTTAATGGGTAGAAACGGGAGCGACTAGCAAGGAAGCAAATTAAGTTACACTAACCAAGTATACCGTGTATAGTATGACGAGGATGTAAAATATTTCACAAAACAAGGGAAAGGCAATTATGAAACTAATCACCCCTTAAAGTGTTTATATACATATACACACACAATATATATATATATATATATATATATATATATATATATATATATATATATATATATATATATATATATATATATACATATACATATACATATACATATACATATACTAATATACATATACATATACATATACATATACATATACATATACATGACGAAGGATTATCGCAGTCACTTTCTTCTTGGAGTCCTCCCCTGTTGTTGTCTGCGCCATGGTTGATGGTGTCGGTGTCGGTGGCGGCAGCGGTCGCTGGCGGGTCTTTGGTCGATGATACTCCGTTAGCGGGGCGATGTCTTCCAGTGGTGGTCTCGTCTTTTTTTGTGCGGTGGCGGCAGTAGGCGCTCGAACATCGTAAAAATGATGTTATCTTTTTTTGAAATAGACCAATTTCTCTTTTACTTGTCAGTTGACCTTCTTAGATGGAGATGTAAACCTCGAATGTATGATGACTGCGGGCATCCTGAACCTCGGCTCCGAGTTCGAATCCAGGTTCAGGTATAGACGTTTTGTAAGTGTATACTGAATAAAGGGGTTTGGATAAACTTCGACCACTATAAAGCAAATATAATAAAAAAATGGGAACAAAATACCCCAATACTTTCTACAGTTTGTTCATATGTTTTCTGTAAGTATCTCTTTTTAGAGTGGATTCGTTCGGTATATTCCGATTAATACATTTTTTCTAAAAACGATGTGAACTGCGGATTCTCCAATTTATGTTATGGTATATTTGCAAACACAAATGATATCAGCACGTGTTTGGTCGTGAAACGATAGCATTATTTTATAGTTGGTTTATTTAATCAAAACCAACCGAATTACAAATTACCCCTTTAAATATTTTACCTGTTAAAGGGTTTTGAATACTGAATCATGAACCCATTTTCTGTTTAAGTAAACTATAGCACTGAATGTAAAAACAATAGGTATTTCATTTTATTTCAAAAATTATTGATTTATGAATTAAAAATGCAAAATATAATCGAAACATGAAAAAAATATGAACATTTCACATGTTATGAAATTTTTTTCGAAATATGAATAAAATTTCAAACTATAATGAAATTAAAAATAATTATTAATTTTATTAAATAAATAAATAAAAAGTTTACCTCGAGTAGGATTTGAACCTACGACCTGTACGTTGCTAGAGTACCGCGCTAACCAACTGCGCTACCGAGATTCAAGCCCCAATCGATGTCAATTTTGTCTTTATGTATGTAGAGTTGGTGTAAATTCTAAATATAAGATAAAAATAAAAAAAAAATTACAATTAAATTACTTATGTTAATGGAATGTGAGCCTGCAATATCGCAAGGATTCACACATACCAAAGCAACTGACTTATAAGGTGGTAGGCATGCATACTCCATGCCAGCCAGGGAGGTACCACCACCCTTACCATGGGCTCCTTGATATTGGGTCTCCGATTTTCTGAGCTCGGTAAGGGCTGGTTACCTTTTCCTTTATCCTTAATCTATTCTCATCCTTGTTCTTCCTTCTCGCCCTCACTGTCTTCCTATCGGATTAAAAGTCCCAAATTAAAAAATAAGATGGCTGTGGTTTCTAGGGTTATAAATTCCGGACGTAGAATCCTGCCCCATTCGGATGTCCGGGAGGGCAGGGCCCAAGTGACCACGGTCATCGAAAGTATCAACTTTCTGATTCAAAATACTGCAACATCCGCGGTATCAGGTCTAATCTTAATGCTATTCACCAACATCTTGAACAATTACAACCTGATATTTTGTTTCTATCTGAAACACAAGTCTCCTCTAAAAGCTCCGAGTCACCCGACTTGCAATTTCCTCAATACCACCTTCACTCTAACTTTCGATATAAAGGAGGCGTGTGTGCCTACATCAAGGACAGAATTGCTTGGAAGAGGGTTCCTTCCTTAGAAAATAAACATTTTGTCGCGATTTGGTTTAAACATTCTGGTCCTAATTTTGTGAAATTCTACTGTTGAATTTATAGGTCTCCTAATGACAGTAACTTTCAAGACTTCTTCGATTACCTTAGTATGAATCTTGACTATCTCCAGTCTCAGTTTCCATCTTGCGATATCTCAATTGCAGGCGATTTCAATGTTCATAACTCTAATTGGATTCAGTTTTCATCTACTACAAGTCCTGCATCATCGTGCAGAAACATTTGCTATTTCATGTGATCTCACACAAGTGATTTCTGAACCCACAAGAATCCCTGATAACCCTAACCATACTCCACATCTTCTAGATCTCTTTCTTACATCAAACCCTCTTGTTTATAAAACTTTCGTTCTTTCGCCTTTAGGTCTTTCCGACCATTGTCTAATAGAAATCATTTCTACTGTAACTAATTCCACTGTTGTTCGCAAAACCTATAGAACCTTGTGGTGTTTTTAGTCAGCTCGATGGAGTAATTGACGGGATTTCTTTGCAACCTTTCCATGTCGTGAATATTGTTTTAAGTCGTTCTCTTCTTCAGACATCGCTCTTTCAGTATCTGAAGTCATCCTCATGGGAATGGAGTTATACATTCCCAAAAAACAGTACCGTATAGGTCATTCACGTTCCCAACCCTGGTTCAATAAGTCTTGTGCTGATGCAATATCTTACAAAAAATAAATATTACATTAAATGGAAATCTAATAAATCAGTCGTTGGTGCTAGAAATATCTGCATAAGTGTCATCACTAGCTACATCTCCTTTAGGCAGTCGCTAATTTTGGTCTTTAGCTAAAGCCATTAGTAAAAAATTTGGAACATCTTCATTTCCCTCCCTCACATCTATTGACGAATCGGTAGTTGCTGATTCTGTAGACAAAGCCAATGTTTTTGTGGATTTGTTTGCATCAAACTCGTGTCTCAATGATTCTTGAAAAGATGTGCCCCTAGTCAACTCTTCTTCATACGCTATGAAACCAATTCATTTTCGGTACAAGCTCTTGGAATAGATCATCAGTAGGCTTGATCTCAATAAGGCGACTGGCCCAGACGGTATCCCAGCTATTGTCTTAAAGAAATGTTCCCCCAAACTAGTATCAGTCCTATCTAAGCTCTATACGATCTCTATGTCCTCTGGGGAATTCCCTTCATCATGGAAGTTAGAAAATGTTCAACCTATTCCCAAAAAACGCGATAAGACCGATCCATCAAACTACCGTCCAATTGCCATCACTTCCATTTTGCCTAAAATCATGGAAAAAGCCATCAATCAGCAACTGCTCATGTTCCTTGAAACTAACAATCTCCTTAGTGTCCACCAATATGGGTTTAGGCAAAATCGTTCAATAGTTGATCTTCTTTCATATGTGACCCGTGACCCAAGTTTGGAACAATACAGTGGAGCAGTCCGATGAAACAGTTGTAGTCGCTTTAGATATCTCAAAGGCATTTGACCAAGTTTGGCATAAGAGTTTACTTGCCAAACTCACCTCGTTTGGGTTAAATGATACGCTCATCAACTGGGTTCCTAGTTTCCTTGATAACAGATGAATGCGTGTCGTAGTTGATGGCTTTTTTTCAAAAGAAGTTAGTATTAATGCGGTCGTACCACAGGGATCCGTTATAGCGTCTACACTTTTTCTGCTGTACATAAATGATCTTATTTCTTCAACAACTAACCCCATCCATTGCTTTGCTGACGATAGCGCTCTTCACTGTAGTTCATCTCAGTCTACTCATAGTGATAATCCACCTTCTATGTCAAATCAAGAAATTAAAGCTGAAATGGCAAATTCAATCAACAAAGACATTCAACGTATTCTCGAATGGGGAAGCAATAATCTAGTTAAATTTAATGCTAACAAAACTCAGTGTCCGCCAAAAAAGATCGATCATTTCCTGTTGTAAGTATGAATGGCTCAGTTCTTAAGTTTTCAGACTCTATTACTCTGTTGGCTGACCATATTCTGTCAGCTACCAAAACAGCTGCTCGTAAAATAGGCTATTTGTACAGATCTAAGCAGTACTTTACATCTCGACAACTCCTTCTGCTGTATAAGGCCCAAATTCGGCCTCATCTGGAATATAATTCTCACCTCTGGGTTAGTGCTCCCCAATACGCTCCGCTATCGTTGATCGTATTCAAAAGAGAGCGATTAGGCTTATAAATGACCCGTCCTTAACTTCTCACATACAGTCACTTGAGCATAGAAGGATGGTTTCAGTTCTTTTTTTGTATTATCGTTATTACAACTGCTATTGTGCTGCTGAATTATATTCTTTGATACCATCTCGGGCTATCTTTGCGAGAAACACTCGGTTCGCTCATTCCCATTATTAGTATGTAGTACAAATCTCCACTTGTCGTACCAAGAGGGCGCAATCCACATTTTTCTACACGGCTTATAAGCTCTGGATTGATCTGCCTAGTTCCTGCTTTCCTCTCACTTATGATATGAGAAAACTTAAGGTAGCTGTTCATAGGCATCTATTGGCAACTCATTATCCCTCTATCCATCCTCCTCAGTGTTCCTGAGTGCTTTAGCATGATAAGCCAATTTTATCCTGTTCAGATCCACAATCATAAAAAAAAAACTTGACGTATATTAATTTATTATAAGTTTTTTTTGTATTACAAAAACTTATAATTAATATAATGAAATTATTTTATGGCGTTTAGTAAACGTATGTATCATATAATGAGAGAATCCTAATTCTCAAAAAATTTTAAATAATGGTATGAATATGAAATTTCATAGAAACTCGATTCGAGTCATTACTACCAAAAATTTATAAGGGTTGGGTTATCTCCAGGGTAATAGTCATGCGAGAACTCAAGCTCACTTCATGTAGCTAAGAAAAAGAGAATAGCTATGCTATGTGGTAGCAAAAGGCTCACCTGGGCCAGGAAAACAATTATCAGGCCTATTTCCTACTTACCTTACCTTTGTACACGTAGCGTCTTTAAACGGTAATAAGTAATGAAAGAAAGGTAGATGCCATTTGGAGGACTTCCTACTGCGTAACCTTACTCCTGTATAAATATTATTTTAAATGGTAGTACGTAATGGAACAGATAGGGCTGACGTAATTAAGGAAGACAATAAATAACTATTCTTTCCAAGTAAACAAATACCCCTCTTCAAGGTCGACAATTTAATCGACAGTTAATTAACGAAAATTTGTATTATAAAATCCGGTTTTGGAAAACATCCACCATTTTTTAGAAAACGGCTACCCCGTTCAAAATACCGGCTACCTGTTTTTAGGAAACGGCCACCACATCTTAGAAACTGTTATAACCTTAACTCAATCAAAAGAATTGAAAACGGGATGCATATGTGAAATTATAATTATGCTAACCAACGTTCAGCGTATACAAAATAAATTTGGTTGGACTGCTACCCGTACCTCGGCTAGATAGTAGAACATGAGTATCTCAAGGCGCCAGGGCTAAAGGTTGGTAATTGGTGCAGAAGATAATAAATAGCCCATTCGGAACTTATTTAGTGTTGGTTTACTAATACTAAGAAAGTTAGGTTATGTAAATGTGTAATGTCAGTTGAAGTGTTTTATATATAAATTACTGAATGTAAGGTATTACACTAGCTGATATGAAATTAATGAAATTAAACAATCTAATTATATAAACTATGAATGTGAAATGTGTGATTGGTCTGTTTTGCTTGTTGTATGTATGTGTGTGAGCTTGTCCGGAAGATCTCTTACAATTTTCGGTTAGATACTGCATACAGTAGTAATTAAATGTGTTAGCTTATATAATTAAGTTAATCGGACGGGTCTGACCTTAAGTACTTAGTTGCGTTAATAATGGTTTTGCTTCAACTATCACGGTGATGGTATGAATGGGTGCTCTGGTGGTGGTGATCGGGTGTTGCTTAGTGGTGATAGTTAAAGGTGGTGGTTAGTGGTTGCTTACCGGTGATTGTTAAAGATGGTGGTTCCTGATGTTCTTAATTTTCTGGACCAACTGGTGACAAATTTTATATCCCTGATTATGGAATTGGGTAGATTTATGGAGAACGGCTGATGTAATGAGAAAAAGTAACAAAAAAGAAAAACCCTAAAATCGGTGTATTTTAGAATTGTTTACTTATATTATAAATAGGCTTGTCAAGGTTAGATTTGTGTTTTACTTAATATAACTAATTTAATTACAGAAAATTTATTCTTGTTTTAGGCTGCTTATGCTTTGAGATAAAGGTTTCCTTTCGTGGAAGATGATTATGAATTAAGTAAACCTTGTGGTCCAATAGTGATACTTAATTAGCTCAATAATTAAAATTTTATTATTTATTTTTAAGGATTGCTTGGATTATTTCTAAGCACACCTTTCTTCGGTTAATGCATTTTAGAAATTCTCTTATCAAAGAAGTTTGTACCCTTATCAGCAACCTTGTAAAAGCAGATTTTAAAATTTCAAATTGAGCACCTTTGCACTGTTTCCCATTTTTCTTACGGTTGTATAAGGTTAAACGGTACGTCGATGTAAACAGGGGTGATCTGAATCTTTTTTCTTGTATGGTTTCTAAATTGTAAACAACTAAAAAAGTATTCGCTACGTTAGGGGAATCTATACCTGTAGGCACATAGTACAGGTGATCTGTACGTACATGATTGTTGTAAGTCTTACAAATACCTCACCACAAATATGGTTCCTCATATTGAAGTGTAATGCAGAGCATGTTCTGGCAATCACAAGAAAGATAATATCTGTATTCAAATTAGCCGTTGTTAAAAATGTTTTTTTACATACCGCAACACCAGGAACCGTATTTGGGGTGAGATGCCTTGTAAGATGTGTAACAGTCACATAGATAGAGATAACGAAAATACCAAATACATTTTTTGTTTTCTACGATTTAGAAACCATACAAAAGAAAAGATTATCAACCCAACCAAACCATTTTTGCTACATTCATATTTATACAATAAAGAAATAAGGAAAGTGGTAAAAGGTTTCCTAAAAACGGGGTATCTCTTTTTGAAGAACAGGTAGCAGATTTCCTAAAAACGGGGTAGCCATTTTCTATAAAATTTTCCCAAAAATAGATTCCTGCAGATTCTGAGTTCAATACTATAATTTTTTTAGTAATTACATAACATAATTACAATTACATAACCTCACATATTTTTTGATTGCGATAATAATGTGGTCCACAATACGCGTAATTACAGCTTTCAATCCAAAAACTTTTTCCATGGTCCTCATAATCTTTTAGTGGTCAGTTTTCTTGGGTCATCCGCTAGATAAGAGTAGTTTGAACAGCCCCACGAAATGTTCTTATAGTCTTTGTAATCTTATCAGCAGTCAGCAGTTTAGGGGGGTTAGAGAAATAACAATAGGATGAATAACAGGTTAAATAACACGTTGAGGAGATATCAAACCACACGCCATAAAATGGTACCCTACGATTACCAAGAGGCCCTTCGCAAGTACCGTTGATAGGGAACCCAGTTTCGGGTAAAGTCTTAGGGAGGCCCTCAACAGCCATTTTCACAATGGTGGCGTTTGAATACAGCTTAAACAAGGAGACTGGTTCGGCAATAAACTCCCACGGAAGTCCAAGCAGCTATTTTTAACAAGGGCGCCCTTGAAAACGGCTGATACGAAGGGGTAAGGTATGTTATCTAAAGTAGTGACCACCCGCCTCCCAATTATTCTCCTGTATATAGGATATAGTGCATTGTCAAATAATCTTCCCACGGTCTTCAAAATGCTCCTCACTTACGGACAAAAGCGTGGTGTCGGCGACCATCAATGGATTTGACGCCACCAATTGTCACAAAATGACAAAATGTAATCACGATCCGCAAAACTTTCACACGCTCTTTAACATTTTCCCACGCCCAATTGTCGCAATACGTACTGTGAGATTTAACCTATGTGAGGCTGTAGACCAGCAAAAGGAGTGTTGTGCCAAAAAAATCCTACCTTTTTGATAGAAAAGGTCCGGATGCAGTAGCACTTGTATTATTTGAAATTAAGGGTTTTTTGCAGCTTATTTTACCATACTTCTTAACCACAACTTAAGCACAAAGTAAGCTCTCGTTGATCACATCGTCCTTGGGCCAACAACAATTGCGCGAGTGAATTGAGTTTTCCAAAATTATATATTGTTGCAAAAGACTACTTGAAGCTTCTAAATAAGCCGGCACACTAACTTTCAGACTTTGTTTAACAGGGGTTCGGGCGCCTTCCTTTATTGGTCTCTGTAACAAAAATGTATGTTTTGCAAGGATATATGAAGGAGAAGCAAATGCATTTCCGATGGGCCTTATGTGTATATAATGTTTATGAATCTTTGGTAGGCCATATAGTTTTATTAGAAGAACTTCTGAATTAAATAATTTCTTTTTTGTGTTTTTAGGAATAGAAGGTACTTTATTAACTCCTTTAGCTTTCAAACGGAAGTTAGTTTGTAGGAACATTAGGCGATTTACGGTACCTCTGTGATTATTTAAATTTGTAACTACACATATTTAAAATAGCAATTATGTTACCCTAATCTGATAATACTAATAATAACATTTCGGGTCGTCAAAGCTATATGACTTGTTTAAGGAAGCTCCGCTTCTATCTTTCGGTTAGTGAAACCAACACATGTTAAACTGATAACTTCTAAATCAATAAAATAAGCTTTTGAACAGATTTTTATACCCAGCGGTTTGAAGATTAATAATAAACAAGGATAATGAATCTAACCAGTAGAAGTTTTGTAACATGTAAATGGCTTTTTAGTTGAAATAAGCGCGAAAAAAACATTTAGGATTACTATAGTATTGAATTTCTATGAAAAAATACGGCTCTTTTAAACCTATACCAGATGTGATTGTTAAAACCTGTAAAATTGTAAAGTAAACTTGAAGCGTAAATACCACTCTTTGGTCTCAGGATTGAACGCAAAGAGGTAAGCATTTTTTGCAATAACAATGAATTATAAAGAACTAATGAAACAACTTATTGTATCTCACGGCAGCCTGTGGTATAAAACAATCATAAATACATATCTGTAACTGTAGGAAAAATACCAGATGTGATTAATCCTTGCAATGAACCCCTTTCTATAACAAATCTAAACGTAAGCATTGTTATAGGAACTGTTTTATTAGCCTAAATGATAAAAATAAACAACTAGATCGAATATATATATATATATATATATATATATATATATATATATATATATATATATATAGGCTCTAATATGTAATCGAAATTCTAAATGAAAGTAATTTAATAATTTTTCTTTTCTCGAATAAGTAAAAGCAAGTCGCGTTGTCTAATCTAAATACCAGTAGGAAGTTACTGAATAGATTTTTATCGGTTTGAATATTACTAATAAACAAAAATAATAATAACCTAAACAGTAGAATTTTGTAACGTGTAAAATGCCTGTTTAAATAAAAAAAGGCGAGTAGATAATATTTAGGATTGCATTGAACTTCTACGAAAAACACGGTTCCGCTAAAACCCATAAAATCGCACTGACACAAATATAGAATACAAAAGATGCGACTAATGTATATAAGTGATAAGTTTTTGAACATGTCTTTCTTTGTTTTCAAATTTGAAGATTGATCCAACTTTTATTTGTGGTACTGTATGTGATTTTAAGTTTAATTATAACATTGTATTGCATATTGTCTTATACTATATTTTTCCTTGACTGCAAATTCAAAACTTAAGCTATCCTTTTCCTTTGTTGCTATGTTTGATCTTAATTGTAATTAATTAACCCTAAAAGTAGACTATTAATGTCGGGAGAGCTAACACGGCCTTTATCGTTATTTATCGTTACCCTTAAATCGAATAAAAGATTAACTTAGAGGACGGAAAAGTTTAAGTTGTCACGGTTCGCGACAATAATAAAACAGATTTGATAAATAAATATTAAATAGCAAAGAATTAACTGTAACTCGGAAATCTAAATTAAAAATAATTGAAGCATTTGGTCGAATCGAGTAGGGAGCAATCTGTTTCGAAACGTGATGTGATTGAAAGGTATGTAAGTAAAAAAAATGTAAGTGTATGTATGTACATTTAGATATTCATACAGTAAATTATTATAAGTTTTTGTTATGAACGAATAAGTTCAAAGCTAAATATGTGATTAATTAATTAATTAATTAATTATTCATACAGTAAGTACACGCTCTATTATTTTTCTTACTTCCTTACGTGCCGAGGCAGTAGACAAAAGACTGCCCAGTAGTAGGACGATACACTTAGTAGGAAATGCTACACCGCCTGGGGAGGATTTGGACAGTAACCGGTCTGCTCGCTATGGTATTACTCAAGAGAACAATACAAATGCCTCGGATCGGCCTGGATACAAGGGGTGGTCAAGGCCGAAACAGACAGGCCCCGTTGCTGACGTGCACAGCCATCAGCAACGGGGAATGAATGGCGAGTCGGTACGTGGAATGTTAGAGGTATGGATGGTAAAGAATTTGAAATTTCGAATGTAATGTACGAAAGACACCTTGATATTTTGTGTGTAACGGAGACAAATCGCAAAGGAAAGGATGCTGTGGAGAGTGAGGATGGCTGCCTAGCACTATGGTCAGGAGTTGAAACTGAAATGCATGGCGCAAAAGGAGTAGGGTGTGATCGTAAGTGTAAGAGCGAAAAGATGTGGTAACAGTATGAATTGGTATCTCCCCGAGTAATGTGGGTCAGAATGAAAGTGGGGTTTCGAAGAAGTTTTCTTATTTCATGCTATGCATGTGAATGCAGAAAGAGACCAGGAGCGTGAGAACTTCCGGAATGAAGTAGAGAACGTGTTGAACGTATGTAAGCCAAACGAAAGAGTGACGATAATGAGGGATATGGACGGATAGGTGGGTGTACAGGGAGAACATACTGAACGCGTTCTAGGAAAGATCAGAGATCAAAGGGTCAATGAGAATGGTGCACGTCTGGTAAACATCTGTGTGGAGAGAAGTCTGGCTTAGAAACCTGGCGAAAGGTACAAAAGTAATACGAGGATCGTAGTGTGGATCGGACCACTTTTTGGTTGTATCGAGGGTGTGTTTAGGGCAAAATTGGGCCTGGAGAAGGAAAAAAAACGTAGTACGAACGTCCAGAATTAGGGTAGTTAAGCTTAAACTGCATGGATAAGCTGAAAAACTGTGTTATCAATGGTGCCGTGCTGATATGTGGAAGAGCGATTGTAGGTAGACAGAAAGAATGTGCTTGGTGGAATGATTCGGTAAAAAAGGCAGTATGTAAGAAAAAAGATGCGTACATGACAATGATTTCTGCAAAAAATGAGACTGAGAAGAAGCGACTGTATGAGATGTACCGATTAAGAAACAAAGAAGCGAAGGAGCTAGTGAGCATTAGTAAAGAGGAAGTGATGGGTGTGGAAGGAGGGAAAATGCAGAATGATTTTGAGGGAAACAAAAAACTCTTCTGGAAATGGGTCAAATATACAAAACGTGGCCCAAAATAGAACGCTGCAGGAGTGATGAATATGAGCAACGAAATAGTATAGGACGATTGTGAAGTGAGGAAATGCTGGCAAGAATATTTCGTAAAGCTGTACACTAATGAGGAAAGTAAGATTGAAGAGTTAAATAAAGAGAATGTAGAAGGAATAGTGAATGGAACTAAGAAGAATCTATGCCTAAGCTGGCTCAAAACCAAATCGAATAGGCGCGGCATTGAACACCGTGATTTACTCCCCTTATTAAACAAATTATTGTTTTTTATTGTTGGGTGGTCTTTTTTCCTTATTTAACTTATCTACAATGAAGACGTCTACAGTAATACATCAATTGATATGGTCATGAAAGATTCATCCCTATCTTCCTGTAAATCTATACAGTTTACAACATTGGGATTTTTTATTATTATAAATACCACATTTGTTTACGTTTTTAGTGCATTATGACGTATTTTCTAATCTTATTCATTGTTTACACCAGTAAGGAAACTCATTATCATGTTAGCTTACTTGGCTACTGTTTATGTTTGTAATTTTATCTTACTATTCCTTATTATCATTTTTTCCCGGATTTTATTTCAGACATTTGGTGTTTTTTTGGATGATTATTTAACTACGTGAATTTGAATACCCCTCGGTTGTCTGGCCTTTTAGTTACACATTTGCGGTTTATTTTACGTCAACACATTTTCAATTTTGAATTTATTGAAATAATTAACGTTCGTTTGTCACTTCCATATGTTTGTTTACTTATCTTCGTCGGTTGTTTCTGTCCAGTTACATATCTTTTATAAAATCAAAATTACAACCCATCTTTAATGGTTTATTGTATTTTTTGAGAATCGAGCTGGTACCTCTGCTTTTAGAGATTTTACCAATTAACAATTATATGTAAAAAGGTGAAATAACGAGGCAGGCATTAACTGCACCTCATATATTGTAAATATCGGTATCCATGAGATTATAAGTAAAAATTAGATAAATGAAAAAAAAATGAGGAACACCAAGTTGCTGTCGTTAGGATCTAATGGTCTAACGATGAGCTAGCAAATCTTTTGCTCTTTTTCAACGGTATCATGCCAACAATGAAACCTGTTAAAATATTGTTATCACTTTTCCCCCGGAAAATTACGTCTTCGCCTTCTTGGGTTATGGAGAGCCTTTATTGAACTCAACACATGGACTCTTATTTCGTGGGAATTTTTCAGTGATGTATCCATGTCCCATTCCTAGATACAATTCTATATAAGAAGTCTTCATCTTGGGATAAAGCAGTCAACACCTCCTCGGAAAATTGTCGTATATATAGTTTTTGTTCGGGACTGAGCAGCTTGAAAATCTAAATTTTGAAAACAGTCGTTTCTGATATTCTTATTTCTCTAGCAATAATCTAAACTTTTACACAGCGGTTAAACACCAAATCTTCAACTTTTTTTATCGTGAATGGATCCTCTCCCCCATTTGAACTGCTTGCACCTATTTTTGACTTTGCTATTTACTCCATACATTTCCAGAATTCTTTCATCGGTATAGTTCGGGCTATTGCCTCGTTTCGATAAAAATGTCATGATGCTTCTGTGTTCAAATTGCCAATTTTGTTTTATTAAACTGATAGAAAAATTCTGTACTATAAGTGTTTTGTAACTGTGATTTCATATTAGTTGAGTTGATCGGCCTATTTCCACAGTTTTTGCTTTTTGAGCGCGACGTTTCGGAAGTGGACTCTGCTTCCGTCGTCAGGCTTAGTCCTGAGAAGAACATTTTTTGCACTTGAGTCATATGTTATATGATTTTTTCCCAAGCACTTAACTACTCTCAAATTCCAACTTAGAACCTTTCACTTACTAGCCTGACACCTTTACGGCTGAGCCAATATATATTTTTAGAACTTATATATATATATATATATATATATATATATATATATATATATATATATATATTTTTAAAAGGATAATGCTGATTTCTAGTTCCAGTAGGCATACAGGTAAAAAGCCAAAATGTGATAATATTTATTACTATTTTTATATATTTCGGTTAAAAATTTTAACCTTCATCAGAAAAACGTCTACAATAGGAATTAAAATATTATATATATATATATATATAACTCTTTCGTGGTGGCGCAGAAGTTTATTGCGCATGTTGAGTCGTAACCTCTTGCGCAGGTGTATTGCGCTTAAGCTCTTCGCGCATTATTGGAATCCATAGGGGTTTAATTTCCACACTAGCTTGGCTTATTGGATTTTCTGCTAGTGCGATGTATGTGGCTTCTTTGAGTTTCCGACGGGTACTAACGTACACGTGTAGGTTGGTTGTAAAACTCCGCTCTTCGTAACGTTTCAAACATTTTTGATCACCATACTTCCCTAGACAGATGTTTCTACAATTACTTTACTAGTATAATAGAGAAAGGTTATTTAATACGTTATTGGATTTCACATGTGAACCTATTCAAAGTCCTCATATTTTAATTGTTTTTTGTTCACTTGCTTTTATCAATGCAAGCAGTGGTGTATGAGAGGTACGTCTACTTTTATCCTTACATAAGGCTCTTTAAGATATGCCTTGATGAAATCCTACGTTAAAGGGATTCTTTTAGATTTCATTCTGTTTCTTGCATATTATGCAGTATTCGTACTTCATCATTTATGAAACCTCTGGATTGAAGAAACGTCTCCATTGTCTCTTTCATTTGGTTACCCTTTTAGCACTTCTAGGCGAAGAAACTTTAATTACATTGTTTTATTGCGGATTATTAGTCTCTGTACGCTTTTATCAAGGAAGCATACCTAACAGTTTATGATTTTATGTACTATTATTATTCACAAAATGTGCTTTAGAACCTGTAATAAAGTACACTTTAACAGACGCGCACGCAAACACACACACGGACATACATACACACACGCGCGCGCGCACACATGCACTCACACGCACACGCACACGCACACGCACACGCACACGCACACCCACACGCACACGCACACGCACACGCACACGCACACGCATCAGCGCGCGCCACGCCAAGCGCACACGCACACGCACACGCACACGCAAGCACACGCACACGCACACGCACACGCACACGCACACGCACACGCACACGCACACGCACACGCACACGCACACGACACGCACACGCAACGCACAGCACACGCACACGCACACGAACGCACACGCACCGCACACGCACAGCACGCACACGCACACGCACACGCACACGCATGCACACGCACACGCACACGCACACGCACACGCACACGCACGCACACGCACGCACACGCACACGCACACGCACACGCACCACGCACACGCACAACCACACGACACACACACACACACACACACACACACACACACACACACACACATACACACACACACGACACACACACACACAACACACACACACACACACACACACACACACACACACACACACACAGACAGACACACATAAACACACACACACACACACACACACACACACACACACACACACATACACACACACGCACACATGCACGCACACACGCACACACACACACGCATACGCACACACACACACACACACACACACACACGTACGCACACACGCCCTCATCGACACATACAAACAAACACGTACACACGCTCACAAAAATACTCGTACACTCATACGCGTTAGTTTGTTTCGGTACATACTTTCTTCATTGTATATGTTATGCTTTTACATTTGTTTATATTAAAATACAGTTAATTGCCATTACTCCAAGCCATAACACAGTCAAAATCTGTTTGAAGTAATTTCAAATCTTTGATAATGTGAATTTCTTTTAATATCTTCAAATCATCGGCAAATAATAGGCTGTCAGAGCGGGAGGTCATTGATAAACGGTAGAAATAGTAACGGACTCAGGAACTCCCGATAAAGTACGGAAATTTTCCCATAACTTTGTGTGCATACTTACGTACTGGAGTCGATTTTGTACTCAAAACCCGTTCTTTCCGATCCTATCCTGACCACACCCATCCTTAATCCCGCTACGTACGTATGTATGCTGGGAATCCATGATTGTGGATGTAGGAGCTTGGAAAGCTCAAGCAGCCCGCCCTCCCCCTTGGGGAAGGAATCAAATATGTCGCCTTTTTTTTCTATAATTTTCATATGCCGTATGTATATTCAATTAAATTTTTTTTCTCAACCTTTTAAATTCCTGTAAGTGATAATCCGATGCGTGTTTCCGCCTGGAACGCAATAATTTTTGTTTAATGTCAAAAATGATTTCTTTCGTAAGCCAAATTGGAAATGATTTTAATTAGTTATTTCTAAATTTAGGTACAGTTTGATCTAATAATACATATAGAATAGTGTAGAATATTGTGATAGGATCACGATTTTCTAGCGATTTTCCGTCAAATTTTTGTTGTCAGGTTGAGTTTTATGGATAAATTTGTTTAACGTGTGTTGCGACCTTTAAGGAAGGTGTGTTGCGAGCTTAAGTTTGTTTTGTTTGTGAATTACTATTCCGTAATTTAGATTGTTTTCCTTATTATTCCCCGTTTACTGAATGTTGAGTAACGTATTATTTGTATATAGTTGTATATAAGTGTAAATAATGTTTATTTCGTTTGATTTCCTTAAGATTTAATAGAAAGTTTTGTAAAATTAAGTAACTTAAAGAAAGAATGTAGATTTATATGTGTTTGATGTCGGTCTGGCGACAGGAAGTCGAGTAATTATAGTGGTTCAGTTTAATATTGAGTATATTGGTTTTGAATCGTAGAGGTAGAATGTGGGACTAACTGCTTGTACTTTAATGAAAATACAGAGATATTTTTCACGTTGACGCTGCTGACGTTTACAATTTTGAAAGTTATCGAGTCCTTACGGATGAAAACGAAGTTTGTGTGTAGGGGTATCAAATCTTCTCCCTCCGTTTCTTATTGGTGGAACTAAATTAAATGAGATTTTTTTTGTGAGTGGTGGGATTCAAAATCCAAGACGGATTTTTGGATATAATTTGCATGATTCTGAAACTGACAGCGCTCCCGAGTAGTAGTACGGTGACGTTTATTGTTACGCTTTATGGGGTGGTTTAGAACGTTGATATATTGGACCTGTTGGTATTTAACGAACGAACTTTTGTGTTGTAAGGGTAGTTATCTACTTTCTGAAGAAAACCTGTGAAGGGATTTTAATTAAAATTGTTCAATCACCAAAGGATTAGACCTAGTGCCGATTTCGATTCTACGTAATCATCGTCGTGTTATTTTAGAGCCTCTGTGAACTCATTGGTTATCTCGCTTTTGCGGATTTATTAAATTATCGTTCTTGAAGTGCCACTTAATTGCTGTGCAAAGCGTGTTGAAATGTATATAGAAACTTTCGCAGTATATTAAAATTATAGTTATCTAAATAAAGTCAATAACCTTTTGGATTGTTAGTGTGAATAAAACTATTTGAAAGATAAAAGTTAACAAGCCAGTTGAGCGCACAAATTATTATTTTAAAAGAAGTTTTTAATTAATGCAGTAACATTTTACGAGATTCAATCAAGGAATCGTTTGTGTACAAAAGAATATTAGTCAACATTTCATTCATCATTTTGTCAGAGCAGGAGATTCTCTTCCGTATAGCTGTAATCGACCACCTGGTTCATTTTCAATTGTTGTAACACAGGAGAGGTGTTAATCTAGACAGTAAGGTAGTATAATATTGTGTTTTTTATTGAATATTTTCAAGATTTCTTGTGTGTCTCGAATTGTTTTTTTTTGTTAACGAAGGTTTGAAAGCGGAGTCGTGTACCTTTTTTAAATTAAGTTGTTGCTTTGGTTATTTATTGAAATTAATCATAATTCTGACGCTCCGCCTTCACACTTTTCATTTTAGTAGTAAAGGGCAATTGACCCTATAGTAGGTGGTTATATTATATATATATATATATATATATATATATATATATATATATATATATATATATATATATATATATATATATATATATATGTAACAATCTAGAACGGCGTTACGCAGGATCCTGGCCAGACATTCTGTCGCCCTTTAAGAATTTGTTATCTTATATACGCATTATCGTGTGTTCATATTTATATTATATTATTTTTTTATCTTATTATAGCTTTGTTAGGTTTTATAAATTTGTTTTAATTCTGTGAAAACTCTTTTGTGTTACATAAAAGTTTTTTTTGCAAATTGCAAGTTTACCGGTAGTTTATGGGTTTAAGTTTTAACGTAACGAGGTTACAGTTTTTTTATCATTGAGTAATAGCGTTAATGATATTCAGTGGTTTATTTGATTTTTAGTTGAGTATTAATTCATTTTAGTGCCTTCAACAAAGGTGATTTTTTTTTGTTTTGTTTTGATTATTATATAATGCCTAATTATTTACACTGAGTTGTAGTAACGTAACTTTATTGAGTGTTTATCACGCTTTTGTTTGTCAGGCGTGTAGTGCTATTTTCAAGCCCTATTTCAGGTGGTTTGCTGAGCTGTTGTCGGCGACACCTGGGATTGATTGCGGATAGGTAAGCGTATGTTTTTTGTATGTTTAGACACGCTATGTACTCGTAATTTTGGCACGGCGTCCCTTATTTTGACTACCAAAGATTCTGGCGCCCTAAACCGATCTGATTACGTCTTCATCCCCTATTTTGACTTACGTACGTTTTACTATTCTGGATGTGTAAAATTTATCAACATCATACCCATACCCATACGCTGACTAGTCGGGGAAAAAAGGTCAACTTTATCTGTAATCCCGTTCTACCGCCCATTTATACCGTTACAGGTAAAGTTGGCGCCCAACGTGGGGCATTTTAGGGTAGTTTTTTTTGTAGATTTCTTATTTTTTTGGTGACATCTTAGGATAGTATTTCAGTATTTTCGCTTCATGATAATTTTATTGTTTAATTTTTATTTTATGTACGTATCGAAAGATTAAAAATGGGTTATAAGATAAATGTAGATAGGCTTACACCTAGTGAGTTAAGATGCGAGATAGCTGTTACAGGTGGTGATCTCTCGTTAGGGGTAACTGCGTCACGTGCATTGTTACGTAATGTTTTGAGTGAGGAAAGTAGTGGTAAAATTTCATCACGTCCCGATTATCCTTTAGATTTTGAAACAGATAAGAGTGGTATCGAGGAAACTAAAGTAGAAATAGAAAAATTATTAGAGGAGGTTAAAATTAATCCGTCCACAAAAATTTTAACGACCATAGAAACTAAGCTCAAATATTTGTTAGGTAGAGTTAATAATTCAATTCCGAAAACCGATATCGATGTAAAGATTAAAGAAAGTTTGTTTATTGAAATTGCGGTAGCTCAATCTACATACGAAATTTTGGACAAACGAGTAGTTTCAAAAAGTTCACCCTTGGAAATATTAAGCAGTGTTTCGAATAATGACGATCAAAATTCAAAAACAGATATTTCAGTACCGATTAGTAATTTAAATTTAAGTACATCACCTGTTAGGAGTGTAGTAGCAAAAAGTACACCGGTTTGCAAGTGGAATTTATCATTTTCGGGAGATTCTAAATCCTTATCGCTAAGTGCTTTTCTGGAACGGATTTCAGAATTACAGATTTCACGTAGAGTAGATGATGCGCAATTATTTTCGGAATGTTTAGATTTATTTACGGGCAACGCTTTGATTTACGTTCGTTCTGTTAGAAGGGAAGTTAGGGCTTGGAGTGAGTTGGTGGAATTGTTGAAAATTCAATTCCAGCCAATAGATTATGACGATAGATTATTAGATAAAATTAAGCGTCGTACTCAAGGCACGGACAAGACTATGGGAATCTATATCGCTGTTATGCGGACTCTATTTTCCCGTTTGAACGAAACTTTGTCGGAGGATAAGCAATTACGCATTTTGCGGAAAAATATCGCGCCTTCTTATCAGGCACAATTGGGTTTAACGGAGATTAGCTCTATTAACGAACTGATTAAATATGGAAGACTTACCGAAGAAAGAGTTCAAGCAATGAATAGTTATGTACCGCCTAGTCGGAAACGCTCCGACCTAGAGGTAGATTTAGCTTACATGGGAGAAACCCCACCGGTTGTCACGATTAAGAATAAGGGAGCACCGATACAGGAAGTAAAGATAACGCCGAGTAGAGTTGACGGTAGATCGTGTTGGAATTGTCAGAAGACCGGACATCTGGCGTCAAGTTGTAAGGACACCCCTAGGAATCGTTATTGTTATCGTTGTGGAAAGAAGGATTTCACCGTAAAGAATTGTCCTAAATGTTCGAATTCGGGAAACGGATCAAGGAGGCAATAAAGAGCCGCGTATTGTCCTCTAGAATTTTTGTTAAGTCGGCAGTGTTTTATAATTCATTAAGGGCTAGGGATGACGCGAAATTTTTAAAGACTAAAGTTGTTCTGGATTACGTTTTTGATGCCAAAGATTCAGATGAACGACCATTTGTGACTGTCAAAATTTATGGACAAGAGTTATTAGGTTTATTGGATAGTGGGTCGACGAAGACCATATTAGTAGAAAAGGGTTAGAAAAAATTAAGTCATTTGGGTGTTAAATTAGACAAACGATGTACGTCAACGTGTGTTGTAGCAAACGGTCAGTCAGTTAGGAGTATAGGTACCGTGACTGTACCCATCGAAATTAAGGAAAGGTTGTCATTATTAATGTTCTTGTCGTACCAGATATACCGCACCATCTTATTTTGGGAGTAGATTTTTGGAAACAAACTAACATCATACCTGATTTACGTAAAGGTGAATGGAGATTCGAAAATTTGGAGACAATTGAAGCTTTAGAGAATGGAGAGCCTGGAATACAATCCCGACTAGACTTGAGTAGCGACCAATTACAGAAATTAGACCAGTTGGTTAACGATTATTTCACGTCCATCGAAGATAAAGAGATTGGATGCACTTCTTTGGTTCAACACCACATTAAGACCAATAGCGAACCTATTAAACAACGTTATTATCGCGTGTCACCCTTTATACAACAACAGATTGACATCGAATTGTGGATGCACTTCTTTGGTTCAACACCACATTAAGACCAATAGCGAACCTATTAAACAACGTTATTATCGCGTGTCACCCTTTATACAACAACAGATTGACATCGAATTGGAGAAGATGCTGAAGTTGGACGTAGTGGAAAAATCCACGACCGCTTGGTCCAGTCCGATTTTATTAATAAAGAAGAAAGATGGTAGTTACCGATTTTGTGTCGACTTTCGAAAAGTGAATAAGGTTACCGAGAAGGACGCGTATCCGTTACCTTACGTGTCATCAATTCTGGACAGACTTCGTGACGCAAAATTTATTTCGCCTTTGGACATTAAGTCGGCGTATTGGCAGATACCAATGGCGGAGGATTCCAAGCAATATACAGCTTTTACTGTACCCAACAGGGGATTATTTCACTTTAAACGACTACCGTTCGGTTTGGCTAACGCATCAGCCAGTTGGCAACGATTTATTGACCGAGTTTTGGGTCGGGAATTAGAACCATATGTTTTCGTTTATCTAGATGATACGATTATTTGTACACCTACTTATGAGAAACATGTAGAAGTTTTACGAGAAGTTTTTCGTCGATTTACTGAGGCAGGAATAACGTTAGGCAGGGACAAATGTACCTTCTGTCAATCGGATTTACGTTATTTAGGTTATGTAATTAACGCGAATGGGCTATCGGTTGATCCGGATAAAGTTAGCGCCATTTTGAAGATACCGACACCTAAGAGTTCTACGGAAGTAAAGCGAGTTATCGGCATAGCTAGTTGGTAACGTCGTTTTATTCAAAATTTTTCTACGACTATAGCGCCTTTAACGAAATTATTAAAGAAATTTGCAAAATTTGTTTGGAATGAAGATTGCGAGAAAGCTTTCGGAATTATTAAGGATTGTTTAGTTTCCGCACCTATTTTATCGTGTCCAGATTTTTCGCTACCATTTACTGTGCAAACGGACGCTTCAGATTATGACATTAGATCAGTACTAACGCAGACCATTGATGGGGAAGAACGAGTTATTTGTTTTAACAGCAGATCGTTGACGAGGAACGAAAGAAAGTTTTCGACTACCGAAAAGGAATGTTTAGCCGTACTGTGGTCAGTGGAGAAGTTACGTCCATATTTGGAGGGAGCGGAATTTACGGTTATTACCGATCACGCATCTTTAGTTTGGTTGCATAATTTAAAGGAACCTACCGGACGATTAGCGCGTTGGGCTATACGCCTTCAGCAGTATAGTTTCGAAATTATTCATCGAAAAGGAAAGGATCATGTCGCACCGGATACATTATCGCGCTCCGTACCAGTTATTGACGCACTCGAGGAGACGAGTAAACCCGATATTGACTTACCAGACGAGACTATCGTAGAAGACGAAGGAAAGGAAGTTGAAGATAGGAAAGATGACGATAAGTGGTTGACACGGATGAAGAAAAATATTAGGGCAAGACCAATTGCATACCCGCAATGGCGGATAGAAAAGGGGAAGTTAGTGAAACATGCAAAGTGTAGTTATCCGAAGTTGAGGAACGATGAGGAACAGTGGAGAGTTGTGGTGCCGAAGGGAGAACGCTCCCAGATATTATCGCAGTGTCATGATGACCCTAGAGCAGGACATGCAGGTATTTTCAAGACTTATGAGAGAATTTCACGACAGTATTATTGGCCGAAATTAAAGGCAGATGTGGTACGTTATGTTCGACATTGTGAAACTTGTATTAGACATAAACCGGAACAGAAGAAACCGGCCGGCCTTATGGCCAAACATCCCGTTATCGACAAACCTTGGCAGATGATTGCCACGGATATTGTAGGACCGTTTCCGAGATCCTCTCGAGGTTATTCATACGTTTTAGTAGTTGCCGATTATTTTTCGAAATTGGTACTTTTCTGCCCGTTACGTGCCGCTACCGTTGCGAGTGTAGTCAAGAATATCGAAGAAAATGTTTTTCTTATGT
Organism: Vesta saturnalis; assembly: GCA_036346205.1. NCBI lineage: Eukaryota > Metazoa > Arthropoda > Insecta > Coleoptera > Lampyridae > Vesta > Vesta saturnalis. The sequence goes on along the minus strand of JARFJB010000305.1, from coordinate 65,120 downwards.
TTGGGGTACCGTTATACGTTTTGTGTGACAATGGATCACAATTTAGGAGTAAAGAATTCCAGAAAATGGTTACGTCTTATAACGCAAAAATTATATTTAACGCTAATTATTACCCTCAGGCTAATCCATCAGAACGTGTTAACAAAGTAATGAAGACAATGTTAGCGTCGTATATCGAAGATAACCAACGTAATTGGGATAAGTATTTAGCGCAAGTTGCCTGTGCCATTCGTACAGCGACTCATGAGGTTACCGGCCTGACGCCATATTTCGCAAACTTTGGGAGAAATGATCTTAGACGGATCACAGCAGGGTGTACCGACGAACAATACCGATCTAGATAATGTAAATTTTGCCGATCGAACACCATTGTTAGAGAGAAGTGAAATTTTCCGCGTTGTTTATAACGATATTAAGAAAAGACTCAATGCCGCGTATATTAAGAGCAAACAGAATTATGATTTATGTAGACGTTTAGCAAATTTTGAGGTAGGGGATACCGTGTGGCGGAAAAATTATGCTTTATCGGACGCATCTCGTTATTTCGCAGCTAAGTTAGCGCCAAAATTTATCGGTCCGTTTTATATTAAGAGACAGGTTTCATATCAGACTTATGCGCTATCTGATGCTTCAAGTATGTCAAAGGGAGTGTGGGATGCGAAAGATCTTAAGCCAAATCCGAATGTCGATTAAAGTCCTCTTGGACGTTTTTCTCTGTGTAGGGACGGAGTAAGAATTTTCCTACAGCAGATGCCACTGCTTGTCGTACGAGGCGACTAATCAAAGGGCGTGGGAGTTGGAGAGAGTATGTCCTATCTTGGGAAGACGATTGTGGAATCACACAAAGCCCCGATAGCGTGAAGGGCGGCGTGGCCTCTCTCACCCTCTCCGGATATGACATGTGGATTCAGCTCGCCACGATGGTTGGTGTCACGTTTGTAGTTGTAGGTTTGTTTTGGGTAGAGATTTTTTTGAGATTTCGAATAGTTCGTTAGCGTTAGAGTAGTACTTAGTGTTGATGTTTCCCGAGGGCAAATATTTTGTAAGGGGGGGTGTGATAGGATCACGATTTTCTAGCGATTTACCGTCAAATTTTTGTTTTCAGGTTGAGTTTTATGGATAAATTTGTTTAACGTGTGTTGCGCACACGCACACCCACACCCACACACACACACACACACACACACACACACACACACACACAACACAGACACAACACACACACACACACACAGACACACACAACACACACACACACACACACACACACACACACACACACACACACACACACACACACACACACACACACACACACACACACACACACACACACACACACACACACACACACACACGCACACATACACGCACACACGCACACATGCACGCACACACGCACACACACACACGTACGCACACACGCCCTCATCGACACATACAAACAAACACGTACACACGCTCACAAAAATACTCGTACACTCATACGCGTTAGTTTGTTTCGGTACATACTTTCTTCATTGTATATGTTATGCTTTTACATTTGTTTATATTAAAATACAGTTAATTGCCATTACTCCAAACCATAACACAGTCAAAATCTGTTTGAAGTAATTTCAAATCTTTGATAATGTGAATTTCTTTTAATATCTTCAAATCATCGGCAAATAATAGGTTGTCAGAGCGGGAGGTCATTGATAAACAGTAGAAATAGTAACGGACCCAGGCACTCCCGATTAAGTACGGAAATTTTCCCATAACTTTGTGTGCATACTTACGTACTGGAGTCGATTTTGTACTCAAAACCCGTCTCCATCCTATCCGATCCATATCCCTCATCCTTAATCCCACTACGTACGTATGTATGCTGGGAATCCATGATTGTGGATGTAGGAGCTTGGAAATCTCAAGCAGCCCGCCCTCCCCCTTGGGGAAGGAATCAAATATGTCGCCTTTTTTTCTATAATTTTCATATGCCGTATGTATATTCAATTAAATTTTTTTTCTCAACCTTTTAAATTCGTGTAAGTGATAATCCGATGCGTGTTTCCGCCTGGAATGCAACAATTTTTGTTTAATGTCAAAAATGATTTCTTTCGTAAGCCAAATTGGAAATGATTTTAATTAGTTATTTCTAAATTTAGGTACAGTTTGATCTAATAATACATATAGAATAGTGTAGAACATTGTGATAGGATCACGATTTTCTAGCGATTTTCCGTCAAATTTTTGTTGTCAGGTTGAGTTTTATGGATAAATTTGTTTAACGTGTGTTGCGACCTTTAAGGAAGGTGTGTTGCGAGCTTAAGTTTGTTTTGTTTGTGAATTACTATTCCGTAATTTAGATTGTTTTCCTTATTATTCCCCGTTTACTGAATGTTGAGTAACGTATTATTTGTATATAGTTGTATATAAGTGTAAATAATGTTTATTTCGTTTGATTTCCTTAAGATTTAATAGAAAGTTTTGTAAAATTAAGTAACTTAAAGAAAGAATGTAGATTTATATGTGTTTGATATCGGTCTGGCGACAGGCAGTCGAGTAATTATAGTGGTTCAGTTTAATATTGAGTATGTTGGTTTTGAATCGTAGAGGTAGAATGTGGGACTAACTGCTTGTACTTTAATGAAAATACAGAGATATTTTCACGTTGATTCTGCTGACGTTTACAATTTTGAAAATTATCGAGTCCTTACGGATGAAAACGAAGTTTGTGTGTAGGGGTATCAAATCTTCTCCTTCCGTTTCTTAATTGGTGGAACTAAATTAAATTATATTTTTCTTGTGAGTGGTGGGATTCAAAATCCAAGATGGATTTTTGGATATAATTTGCATGATTCTGAAACTGACCGTGCTCTCGAGTAGTAGTACGGTGACGTTTGTTGTTACGGCTTTAGGGGTTGGTTAGAACGTTGATATATTGGACCTTTTGGTGTTTAACGAACGAACTTGTGTGTTGTAAGGGTAGTTATCTACTTTCTGAAGAAAACCTGTGAAGGGATTTTAATTAAAATTGTTCAATCACCAAAAGATTAGACCTAGTGCCGATTTCGATTCTACGTAATCAAGTTACCTAGATATCATCGTCGTGTTATTTTAGTGCTTCTGTGAACTCATTGGTTATCTCGATTTTGCGGATTTATTAAATTAATGTTCTTGAAGTGCCACTTAATTGCCGTGCAAAGAGTGTTGAAATATATATAGAAACTTTCGCAGTATATTAAAATTATAGTTATTTAAAGAAAGTCAATAACCTTTTGGATTGTTAGTGCGAATAAAACTATTTGAAAGATAAAAGTTAACAAGCCAATTGAGCCCACAAATTATTATTTTACAACATGTCTACTGATTCATTTACATTATCACATGATTCTGAAATCGTCCAGTCAGTGTCGCGTAGTAATTGATATAATAAGAGAAAAAATCCCCTTTTTGAAATTATAGTTTTGACTAGCGCTTGTTCATTCATTATCGTTAGTTCTAATGCTTTGAACAAACACCTTTGATATCATTTAAAGAGGGTGGTAGGGGTCAATAGTAACTAATATGTCATCACTATGGTTTACTTGCACATTTGCATTTCTAATCACTAAATCTAAGGTGGTAAGTTGGTTATTACATAGTTTCATATCAAATAGAGTAATAAAATTTTCTAGATTTCTACATTACCTCCTCCCAGATTATATTTGACACCGTTAAAATTGGGTAGATTGAAATATCCTATTAATATATATTTATAATTATACCAATTTGTAGTTACATCATCTAGGTGAGAAAAAACGTATGGCGTAGATATTGTTGCCAATCAATATTAGGTTTCAAAATTTACTATGCGTTCAGAAATTAATATTTTGTTATGTATTTTTATTCACAATTAGTTTGTAACATACCGGTTTTTTTACCATTTAAAGGTTGAAAAGTGAATGATTCTACGGGTTTACTTTAAGCGGTCTGTAATAACAAAAAAAGGAGACAGTAATGAGATGAAGCGGTCAGCAATGGACCACTTTCCAACCTGTGGGAGAGCTACTATCGATTTAAACTATCAATGTCAAATTGACAACTTGCCAATTTTAATAAGGAATCAAGAGTATGCAACCATTTTCTCTCACGTGCGTAGATGGTGAGTGAACGCAAGCAATAAGTGGAAACAAACAACACGTTTTCTTTAATACGCATATTTAATAAGTGAATTATTGGTAACAAGTAACAACAAAACCAATAGCAAAATAGTAAGCATAACATTTACGGGTTTTCATTAAAGTAAAAATTAAAAGTCATGACCTTCAAAATTAAACGAGAAGCCGTGATGGATGTGTTCCAAAATTTTTTATTTGAACTGTATAATGTTGCTTGTCCTTTAATTGTGAATAAAATCGTGTACAAACTTTGGAAAGAGTACCATTCCCCTGTATCGAGAAATAGTTCAACTTGACGCTTCGCCTCTCCGTGAACTATACTTCTCTCGACAGGAATGGACCACTTCCCGCCTCGGTATGTAATATTCTATTATACGTTCAGAAATTAACAAATAATAATTTAGCAGTATATTATATTTTTTTATATTCCGGCGTGTCATAATGACATTATTAACGATTTCATTTTTAATGTCAAAATGACACACTTTATTGGACTGAGTACTATAATGAATTCATTATAGTACTAAATGCTATAATGAAAGAAATGTATAGGTATAGTATGCAAAAATATTTAAATTGAACTACGTTTACACTTGGCGGAAATCTACTTGCCGTCACTAAAACTGGTCATTATGTAAACTCAAATGCAACAAGAAATTTCATTAAACAAAAATCGCCGTAATATGAAATTTTGTATGAAATACGAATCATAAACAACCACTGAGGCACACGCCGTGTTATCAATATTATTAATATTAATATTCACGGCTAGTAGCATAGTGATTGCTATTATGATCCTGATAACGTAAATAACTATTACATTCATCTATACACTTTCAATCTCAAAAAATAAAAATAATCTTGTAGTATTTATGTAGGTATACAAACTTATAGAAGCTTAAAAAAACACACACCATATTGCATTGCCAAGTTAAAAAAGAAAAATAACACAGTAAATTTAAATATATTAAGGTAATTGATATATCTTACAAGCTAGGAAAAAATAAAAAAATCTTAATCTAACACCAAATCAATTCTGGATTGTAAATGATAGCTACATATGAACCTAATTCTATTCAATTTGAAAGAACATCAGCAACATCAGACGCAGACAAAGTTAAACTGCAGACCCCACTGGCCCCACCCAACGTTCCAGGAAATACAATACAATACCAAACAATGCAACAAAGTAACGACATGGAAGAAATGAAGACGATGAAAAATCTAATTACGCGAATGGAGACCATGATGGGTCTCCTCACAACAATAATTACTAAATTAACATAATTGCGCAAATAAACAAAATTGTAGCTTAGAACGCCAGTGGGCTGAGTCAACACGCACAGGAAATTAAAATATTTCTTGAAACTCACGAAGTAGATATCCTTCTCATATCTGAGACTCACTTCATAAACATGAGCCATATAACATTTCTACATTACACAGTTTATACAACAATCCACCCAGGCCGCACAGCCCATGAAGGAAGAGCTGTAATTATTTGAAATAAAACCAAGCATTATGAACTCGAAAAATATGAAAAAGAACATATACAAGCCACAAATGTTAAACTAGAAATCTCAAACGCCCCACTTACAATCTCAGCAGTTTACTGTCCACCCAAACATTTAATTATTCCAGCAGGTTACACCCACTTTTTTAAGACTTTAGGCAAAACATGTGCACTTGGGCTCACGTTTAACAAGAACCGATGGAAGACGACTATTGGGCAGCTATTCAAGAAAACAATCTCACTTGTTTGTCTGTGGGGGAACGTACCTACTGGTCAACAGACCGTCGCAGAATTCCAGATCTTTTAGACTTCGGTATTACAAAAGGAATATGTGTACGCCAGTGTACCATCGCATTCTGCTTCGAATTACCAGCAGATCATTCGGCACTTACAATAACTATACATTCACACATAACAACATTTCAACCACAGCCCTCACTACATAATGCACACACAGACTGGGAATACTTTCAAAACAGATTAGAATACTTAGTAGATACACGGGTCTTATAAAAAATGAGCAAGATATTGAACAAGCAGTAGTCTCACTTACAGAACTCATTCAGCTAGTAGCATGGGAAGCTACTCCTGAACTGAAAGCCACCTTACAAACTAAAGAGGTTCCTATTACCACATAGCTGAGAAACGCCGTCTGAGGAAACGCTGGCAGCTACTAGGTCGGAAGTAGATAAGCGAGACCTAAACAGAGCCAAGAAATAGCTAAAAAAACTTCTATATCAACATACAAATCAAGGAATTCAAGGCTACCTTAATAACCTCACCGCAAATGAACGAACAAACTATTCGCTATGGAAAGCCGTACGGAAACAGAAAAGACCAACATTACACATACCTCCTATCAAAAGGAAAGATAACAATTGGGCCCGCAGTAACGAAGAAAATGTAGATGCCATTGCCGAACATCTTACCAAAGTCTTCACACCTTTCCCATGTCAACTCCCAGAGGAAGAACTTAAAATTCTAGAATTTCTTGATTCACCATTTCAAATGACCATACCTGTTAAACATTTGACTATTAAAGAGGTAAACGAAGAAATAAGCAAAATCAATATAAAAAAAGCAGCAAGCTACGATCTAATAAAACTTATGCAAGCTTTTACACACCTGTACAATGCAATCCTCACAACTCGGGATTTTCCAAGTCAATGCGTTATGCTACCTAAGCCAGGTAAACCACCAGCTGAAATAATATCGTACAGGCCTATAATCCTACTCCCTATCCTATCAAAGGTATTTGAAAAACTAATCTTGCGAAGACTAATGCAATTTCTGGACAATCAAGAATTAGTTCCCAAACACCAGTTTGGTTTCAGAAGTCAGCACGGCACTGTCTAGCAGGTGCATAGGATATTGGATAAAATACACACAGACCTGGAGGGAAAAAGATACTGCTCTGCGGTATTTCTTGACGTGCAACTGGCATTCGACCGGGTATGGCATCAAGGTTTATGCCACAAAATGAAAATATACTCACCCTATCAGATGTATCAACTTTTGAGGTCCTACGTATTAAATAGGCATTTCTTAATAAGATACAAAGATGAATTCACGGTTCTCCAACCCATCCCGTCGGGAGTTCCACAGGGTAGCGCATTAGGTCCCATACTATATATGTCATACACAGACGACCCACCCACATCCCGTCTAACAACACAACCTATTTATGCTGATGATATGGACATACTAGTCTCCCATGTGAATCCACAAGCTGCATCGATGTACCTCCAAGTTCACCTCAACAGAATTCAACGCTGGACTAAGACATGGCGAATTAGAGTGAACGAATCCAAGTCCATCACGTAACGTTCACTGTGAGAAGGAATAGTTGTTCACCTGTAACTTTAAATGGACATCAGATCACACATACAGAGTCAGTTAAATACCTTGGGTTGCATCTGGACAGGAGATTAACTTGGAGAACTTAAATATTCACTAAGTGTAAACAACTCGGACTACAACTTAGTAAACTATATTGGTTAATTGGTAGCAAATCAAAATTATCATTGGAAAACAAATTATTAATTTACAAAACAGTTCTCAATCTAATTTGGGCCTACGGGATTTCCCTATGGGGAACTGCATCTACATCAAACCTGGAAATCTTAGAAAGATTCCGAAACGAAGTACTCCGAACGATCTTCGACGTTCCGTGGTATGTTCCAAATAAAATAATCTTAAGTGACTTGAGTGTACCCACAGTGAAAAGTGAAATACGAAAACACAGGATTAGTGCTCACCCCAATGATATTGTTCAACGACTAATGGACAGTAACAAGGAATCAAAAAGACTAAAAAGGTTTAAACTATCTGAATTACGAATGCGATTCGAATTGCAATAAATTACTGATGTAGCAATAGACTATTACTTTAAATTGTCATAAACTGTTCATGTTCACAAAATATACCTAAGCACACGTACAATGTTAAATAAATGTAAAAGCAGAGTTCGCTGGAACCCTACGTCACATGCTTAGTTGTAACTGCAAAGTAATTGCATTTACACATAATTCCTGTAAAATATCAATCACTATCTAATTTACTGAAGTAACAGGGTACCACTAGTGCCCTCTATGAGCAGTCACAAAATAAGTTACAAATTCCTATGTCGCATGTCACAAAACCTAAAACTACCAAATTTTATGTTCATGCTGTTCAAACTTATAAAGTTATTGAGAAATAAGTTTCATTCAAATAAAGTTGGGTATGACTCATTCTTAAAATTACACGAACTAAGATTTAGGTGACGTAAGTCAGCAAAGTATTTTTTAGTTAATATTTTTATCGGCAGATGTTTTTACATAAATTTCGATAAAACGTCAAAGAAGGTTGAAAATTATTCAATGTTTTTTATATTTTAAACTAGAAAAATTATTCATTATATCCACTTATTTTATTGATAGAGTGAAAAATATTTTGCTCTGACAGTGAATTGTTATAATTTAGGATATGGTTTGATTATAATTACATACCATCACATAGAGTAAGGACGAGAGGGGACGTACCAATAGTTTTAGACGCGCAAATTGGAAACACCAAAACAATAATCAACGTATGCTCTAATGTGATTTAATATCGCGTCGATTCTTTCGATTTTCTGCATTAACTGACAAGATAGGTTTAACAGATTTTACAAGAATAATTTCATTACTTATAGTGTTAGGACTAGGCGTATTTTTCATAATAATTGAAACAAATTAAATTCATCAAAAATGTTTATAATGCTATTACATAAAATCAAAATCATACATTTTTAGTAACATTTTATGAATATATAAATATATATCGTAAATACATAATTTTGCAACAATTTTATTTAGAAAAACAAATTGTACATACGTACATACATAGGTATTTAGTGACCCGAAAATATAACAAATTTGTTATAAAGCATCCGGCTTGAATATGAACTTTGAATATTCATTTTACACACATAATGAATTCGTGTTGTAATATAAATTTCGCATATTGATTTACTAATTGTGTTGTATTAACTTAATGATTTTAGTACGACAGGTAATAAATACTTTTGGGGGACATACAATTAAATGATGTGAAATTTTAGTTTCGTAAATTTAGAGAAGATCGTAATGACTTTGAAATAAGAATTTTACTTAATGTACACTTTAACTATTAATACAACTAATGTTAATTAGAAGTAATGGAAATAAATAAACCAGATTTATTTAAAGTAGTTTCTTCCTTTTAATTTTATGCTGAAATATTATATTGAATTAATTTTTTAATGTTAAGTCGAAGCCTAGAATACATTTCTCTACGCAAACCTGTATTTATTATAATTAATCACATAAAAATAAACCAATACTATAATGTACTTAGGCGTGGAACAAAATGTTTTTTCCCGCTTCCGTGCTTCGTTGACCTAAACTTTTTTGTGCGGGTCGATTAGCACAACCCTCAACACAACATGTAACCCTTTTCAATTGCTTTCGATCACCTTTTTATTCACTAAGTTAAAAATGCGTTTATAAATACATACGGGCTCTTTGCTAATTTCAAAGGTTATGGTCAACAAATAACACAAGTTGCCTCCCCCTCAATTTCGCCTTTAGTTTCCAGTTAAAGTTGCTTATGTTACCACTCGTCTTACGGTATGTACCATCATAATACATAACCTATGTATTTGTAAGTAAACAGACTTTTTTTGTACAAATTAAATCATTTCAGGTGGAAAAATTGATAAAAGTTGCAATTAGATTGTTATTCTCAAGATTTATAAAACCCTTCTGGAAGGGTAATTATTGCTTTGTAAACGACCATAATTCTTGTAGTTACTTTACGATAACATAAATATCGATACATCTGTGATTATTTCATTCAAGAAAGTATGTACAGAGTAATGTAGTTCGAAGTTCAACTAAATTATAGATGTTTAATATTTTAATTTAGAACATAGTTTAAATAGATTTCATATTGCTCCAAGTTAAATGAAAGGCAATTTACATAAATCTGTGTATGTATTCAGTCCACCTATTGTAGAATTATCAATATATTATGTAAAAATTAAAATACTTATATTACATTGAAATTAAAACATTTTAATTAAAAAAAAAATTATTCACTATCAGTGTAACTCTCAGTAGTGGAATCGTTAATAGATATAATTAATGTTTGCATGATCTCAAAATGGTTTTCAATTTCCCACCACTCATGTGGTGGGCATGTGTAATGCATTTCTGCCAATATGCCCCATCAATTCGTTGCAAGGATTCCATCCATATTTCTTTTACATGGTCTTGTTAAATTTCGAATTATGTCTTCCTATATTTTTTTCGTTGTAGTGCTCTTTGTAGTTTTCCCATACCAGTTCAATTGGATTAAATTGACAGTGATATCGTGGTAACTGTAATACTCTGTGTCCACACTTGTGTGCTATTTTATCTATTTCGTACACCTTTGGTATCGCATATCTGCAACTAATTGCAGTAATTCTTTTTTAAACATGCTAGGTTCGTAAGCTATGTACTTTAATAGAAAATTACATATCTTTTCGTTCTTATATGAATTATTTGGAATTTTTTCTAAAAGTTTGGAATAATAACTAGCACTGTCCATTACAATTAAAGATGATTATTTTAAGTTTGCAAATACATTATTTTCAAACCATTTTGTAAACAACTCCGTACACATAGCTCCATGATAATCTGCACTTTGTGACTTTGTAGAAAACAAAGGTGAAGCATCGGAAATAGATCCATCTACATTACCTGCACAACTACCATAAATCTAAAAAATACAGGTATTTTACTAGGAATTATAATGCAATAATTAAATTACAACAAACCTTTTTCCTTCGCGCATTGGTTTCTTCTTCAAGCTTTCCTTAGATTTATCATGCCAGCTTCTTTTGTGCGATTCTCTACTGAAAATCCAAGTTCCAGCTAAAAATACAGAACTATCAATTTTTTTTCTTTATTTTTCTAACATTCTCTTAAGAATCGTACACGATTGGCAGCAAAATGTGATTGTTCCAGTAAACCTCTCCTACCATCACATACTTTAGATGAAAAGCGAATGGAATGTAAGAGACATCTTAAACTTGATCTACTGAAATCGAAAACTTGACTATTGCTTAGTTCTTTTTGTAATGATGCCAGCGTAACATGTATATCTACAAAAACAGGTATAGTACTAGTCATGTCTTGCATGTTTGTATTTAAATTTTGAATGCATTTCATAAATTTTTCTCTTTACAGCATCCTTCACATAGTCTTCTGTAATCCTTTTTTTATAGCACTAACTGAATTTCGCTAAAAGTACTCCTTCCTAGTATCATATTTTACACAATAATGTACTACTTACCTGCATAACAGATTCAAATTGAACGACTGCCCCTTGATTGTCACGTTCTCGTTCAAAATAATTGAGCAAGTTGTAGATAGTTTTGAAAAAACGGTTTTTTATAGAAATTAAAGCAAAAACGCGTAAACAATAATTTCAAAAAATGATAAGAGTGACACACGTTGTAGTGCGCTAATATGTATTGTAAAGCCGATTTATGTTTTTATGACCATCGTTTTCAAAGAAATGTAGTTGAGAGAGCGATAAAAATACGTAATTTTATTATAGAGTTTTACATCGATACCCAACTTTATTTGAATCAAACTTTATCTCCTAAACCAGCATCATTTTGATAAGGCACGTTGGGATTAATCTTCATATTTCCGTGTTTACTATCTGTAGTTCAGAGATTGCCCATTCTTAATTAATCACCCTGTAAAATTATACAAGTACATAGTTGCTTATTCTTACTATACACTATACTAATATTAAACCATTATGTTCGCTTAAAGTAAAAGTGTATGAATAAAGCTAATATCGTTTAATAAAGTAAATACAACCTAATCTTGTACAATTTTTAAAACTAACACGAAATTGGAGTCTAAGTAGTTTTACAGAAATAAATATGAATAGAACTTTGAGCTAAATTTAGAAAGTGTTTATTAATAGAAGATTAATCTATTGACGACAACGTCGAGGAAGTAAAATAACCACGTCAATAAAAGTTATGCCACTACATTACACTCCGGTTTTTTCACCTTCAAATAAATGTACCAGAGGATACATTTTACTGGAGATGGAAAACCGACCCTTATCTATGATTAAGAAATTGTGTATATATGCTTGGTCAATAACAGTGTTTGAGTACTAATATAACACAAGCCAGTGTAAGAAGTTGAACATTATTTGCATTAAAAAACAATGGCTAAATTGGTTAATATATTTGTGCTTTTAATTATCTGCATCGTAAGTTTTCAGTTTTAAAAATATTGTAAATTTTAATAATTTGTGATTTTAGATTTATTCTGGCGTAAACTCAAAACGTCGACGTCCACTATTTCAAAATTTACTCTACAATTCCGTTAAAGGAAAGAAGCATCAAATAATCAATGATTTAAACAAGTTTTTTGTTCAACCCATTGATGGTGACTGTGTTTATAACTTATGCTCTAACGTTACAAATTATCCCAGTGATAGTATTAAAAAAATGATTGAAAAAGGCAAAGACTATCATCAATACTTTGGTTCCGTTGTCAGTCCATTTGAGAACCCAACAGTTTCTGAAAAATCAATCTTAAACCAAGAAACAAATATGTGCGCTACTATGCAATTTACACGTTTGTTTCAAACAGCGTTAAATAAAAATAATGAACGGGTTACTGTTGTCAACTTGGATGAGTACAAACAAGAGGTTACATTACAAACATGTGTGTAAGTACAAACAAAATTTAATCTTACTATGATTATTCCTAAAAAATGTATAGTTACAATAATGAAGTAAGTTGTGCATCACCATAAATATGAAAATATAAAATGTGATTATCAGTCATAATTAAAATACTTAACTTTTGGGTATGTAATTGTGCATCTTTATCAATTTTCTTATACAAATTTAAACGTTTCTATAACAATTACGGTTATAGTCCCTCAGTACATGATAATAGTTTAAAAAGATCATTAAGATGTCAAACAAGTAGGTATATAAAAAACTTACAAAAATACATATTAAAAATACTTAGGAGTTTTCAATGGTGTATTTGTGTATTATTGTTTTATACAAATATAAACGTTCTGATAACTCTTATAGTTATCGTCCTCAACAGTAATAAAATCTTTCAGGATTATTACATACCCAAAAGATAAAATGCTTTAAATCATAAATGTTTGAGAAAATCTTAACATCCCTTGCTTCCATATGTATTTAATTAAATTATCTTTTTAGGCCAGATGCAAAATGTTTTATGGATGATCGTAAACCTTTTAATTACGAAATTTCGTGTAAACAGCAATTTACTCTTGTTAGGTTAGTTGTGATTGATACAAAAGGACAAACGTCGTTGGATCGTATTCCTATTCCTTCGAGTTGTGTCTGCGTATACAAGATGACTAAGTATTCCCATGCCTAGAAGTAATAAGCCTTAAAGGTTGTACGATTTTATGAATTTATTGCGTGAAACGGGTAACGACATTTGATTAGAATTGTGTACAATTAAGATAGAATTTTGTAGATAGAAATTTTTTATTTTGAACCTAAGAAAATATATTTATACATTTAAATGACTTTATTATTACCTTCGCACACGTTCTCAATTATTAAAAATGCTGATTAGTTTGCATTATCAAAACAGTAACGCTTGTCATTTGTGATACTTATATTTCTCAGCGGCTACCTTAGACCTATTTTTTACAAGCTCCCACAACAACCAATCACCCCCAGACATGATGGGTAATATATGAATTGCTTTATATTTTGATAAAATATACGGCATGCATCTCATTAAAACAAAATGTGCACAGTACAGATTATTTCACAAAAGACTGCCTCAGTTATAGAATTATATCAATAGAACGGTCTCATAGAACTAAAAAAATTAGTGATAACGATACCTCTAAGAACCGAAAGCCAACGCCCATTATAGCGCGATTCGTTGTTATCGCGATAGACAAACTGTATTATCTAATGCGAAACTATTGAAAGGTACCAAAGTAAATATTTCCGATGACCTAACGAGAATGCAATTGTCCACATTGAAGGAAGTACTAACTGGTATGATCGCAAAAATATATGAACAAGGGATGGTTGCGTATTTGTAAAAAAATGAAACTTTTGCGGACCTGCATAAAATAATTAAAACGCATAACATTAGTATTGCACGTATAATATGTACTTATTATTTACACTGCACATCACATGTTAGCTGTTATACAACTATGACTTTCAATAATTAGCCAAAGAATAATTACAATAACTTGCTTCTTTCTGATTCTCATTTTTATGTATAAACTTTTTTTTTCATTTTTACCTTCCAACCTACATATACATATAGGGTGTGCAAATAGTATCGCAACAAATGGGATTATGTAGAAACGGTTTGAGATTTTGATTTGCCCTTTGGTGGGGTTAAATAATACATAAATACCCATATTTTGATGAGTTTCATTTGTTTTGTGCTATCATGAAATTTTTTAAATGGCAACCTAGGTTGAGTTTGGAGTCATGTGGCTGGTAATTGATTTAGCACGGTATATCATAAAAGTCACCGTAAATTCTAAACAACGAAGAAAATTAAAATATTAAACAAATAGTTCAAGTGAATAAAACAAAAGAATTGAACAAGAAAATTGAGTTACGTAATTGATGAAAATCACAATAACTGCTCAAATTGTTGTCCATTCACTTCTTGACAATATCTAAGTCTATCAACAAAAGCACCCAACGCATTCTGCAGATATGCCGGAGGAATGTTTGTGATCGCAATTCTAATTCGAGCATCTAATTCATCTAATGTTATTGGGCTATTACGATGCACAACACTTTTCAAATATCACCAGAAGAAAAAGTCCATAGGAAAAACAAGCTTATGATAATATCGTATTGTAGTATTTACTATCAGTTCGAACTAGAAAAGCGATAAAGAGTATTAGAAATTGCGAAAATTGATAACAATCAGTATAAAACACTGAAATGCTACATTTGAATTAAATTTGTGTATAAGTTGTAAATATTTACAGCCCTTTGTCCAGAAAATGTCTCCACTACAAACTTAATTTGGCTTTTTAATTTTCTTTGTTATTTTAGAATAAATAAGCTTATGATATACGGTAGTGTACTTCTAAATGAATTACTTGTCAAATGACACCAAACTCAACCTAGGTTGCGATTTAAAAAAATTCAAGATGGTTGCCTCTGACGAAAAACAGTCGCACAAAACAAACGAAGCTCTATCAAAATACGGATATTTATGTATGTTTTAATCCCACCCAATGTCAAATCTAACTGTCAAACCGTTTTTGCATAATCCAATTTGGTGCAATACTATTTGCACACCCTGTATGTAGGTATAGAAGGTTAAGCCATCGACTTTTTTTTCACGACCGCTAAATCAACCTATTAGATCATTTCACACCTTTTGGACAAGTTTCGCCAGGATCGGCCATCATGTGAGTGTGTGTGTGTGTGTGTGTGCGTGTGTGCGTGTGTGCGTGTGTGCGTGTGTGCGTGTATGCGTGTGTGCGTGTGTGCGTGTGTGCGTGTGTGCGTGTGTGCGTTGCGTGTGTGCGTGTGTGCGTGTGTGCGTGTGTGCGCGTGTGCGCGTGTGCGCGTGTGTGCGTGTGTGCGTGTGTGCGTGTGTGTGTGTCTGTGTGTGTGTGTGTATGTGTGTGTGTGTGGGTGTGGCGTGTGCTGGTGTGGTGTATGTGGTGTGGTGTGTCGTGGGTGCGTT
The DNA here is from genome assembly GCA_036346205.1 of Vesta saturnalis. NCBI lineage: Eukaryota > Metazoa > Arthropoda > Insecta > Coleoptera > Lampyridae > Vesta > Vesta saturnalis. The sequence goes on along the minus strand of JARFJB010000305.1, from coordinate 49,206 downwards.
GGCGCGTGGGTGCGCGGGTGCGTGGTGCGTGGGTGCATGGGTGCGTAGACACGTGCGCGCGAGCGCGTGCTCGTGCTCGTGCGAGTGCGAGTGCGCGTGCGTGCGTGCGCGTGCGTGGGTGCGCGTGGCGTGCTGTGCGTGTGCGCGTGTGTGCGTGCGTGCGTGCGTCGCGTGCGTGCGTGCGTGCGTGCGGTGCGTGTGCGTGTGTGCGTGTGCGTGTGTGCGTGTGCATGTGCGTGTGATGTGTGTGTGCGTGTGTGTGCGCGTGCTGTGTGCGCTGTGTGCGGTGTGTGCGTCGTGTGTGTGCGCGTGTGTGCGCGCGTGTGCGTGCGTGCGTGCGTGCTGCGCGTGCGTGCGTGCTGTGCGTGCGTGCGCGTGCGTGCGTGCTGTGCGTGCGTGTGCGTGTGTGCGTGTGCGTGGTGCGTGTGCGTGTGGCGTGTACGTGTGCGTGTGGCGTGTGCGTGTGGCGTGTGCGTGTGCGTGTGTGCGTGTGTGCGTGTGTGCGTGTGTGCGTGTGTGCGTGTGTGCGTGTGTCGCGTGTGCGCGTGTGCGCGTGTGTGCGTGGTGCTGTGTGCGTGTCTTGTGATGTGTGTGTCATGTGGTGTGTGTGTGTGTGTGTGCGTGTGTGCGTGTGCGGTGTTGGGTGTGGGTATGGGTGTGGGTGTGTTGGTGCGTGTGTGTGCGTGGTGTGCGTGTGGCTGTCGCGCTGTGTGCGTGTGTGCGTGGTGTGCATGGGTGCGTGACACGTGCGCGCGAGCGGTGTCGTGCTCGTGCGAGTGTGCGTGCGTGCAGTGCGCGGGTGCGTGTGCGTGTTTGTGGTATGCGCGTGCGATGGTGCGTGTGTGGTGCGTGCGTGCGTGCGTTGCGTGGTGCGTGCGTGTGTGCGTGTGCGTGTGTGCGTGTGCTGTTGTGCGTGATGAGTGTGTGTGTGTGTGTGTTGCGCGTGTGTGTGCGATGTGTGTGCGTCGTGTGTGTGCGTGTGTGTGCGTCGTGTGTGTGCGTCGTGTGTGCGTGCGTGCGTGCGTCGCGGTGCGTCGTGTGCGTGCGTGGCTGTGCGCGTGCGTGTCGTGCGTGTGCGTGTGTGCGTGTGCTGTGTGTGTGCGTGGTGCGTGTGTGCGTGTGGTGCGTGTGTCGTGTGTGTCGTGTGTGTGTGTGCGTGTGCGTGTGTGCGTGTGGTGCTGTGTGGCGGTGCGTGTGCGCTGTGCGTGTGCGCGTGCTGTGTGCGTGTGCGTGTGCGCGTGTGTGCGTGCGTGTGTGAGTCGTCGTGTGTGCGGTGTGGTGTGCGTCGTGTGTGGCGTCGTGTGTGTGCGTGCGTGTGTGCTGCGTGTGCGCTGTGTGTGTGCGCGTGTGTGTGCGCGTGTGTGTGTCGCGTGTGTGTGCGGTGTGTGTGCGGTGCGCGTGTGTGTGGTGCGTGTGTGTCGGTGAGCGCGGCGTGTGCGGCAGTGTGCGCGTGTGGGTGAGCGTGCGCGTGCGCGTGCGCGTGAGCGTGAGCGTAGTGAGCTTGAGCTTGAGCGTGAGCGTGAGCGTGCGCGCGCGCGTGCGCGTGCGCTTGCGCTTGTTTGTGTGTGTGTATGGGTGTGTGTGTATAGGTGTGTGTGTGTGTGTGTGGGCGGGTGGGTGTGTGTGGGTGTGTCTGTGTGTGGGTGTGTGGGTGTGCGTGTGCGTGTGCGTATGCGAATGCGTGTCTGTGTGAGTGTGTGCGTGTGTCTATGTGTGCGCGTCAGCGTGTGCGTGTCCGTGTGCGTGAGTGTGCGTGTGTCTGTGTGTATGTGTGTGTGTGTGGGCGGGTGGATGTCTGTGGATGTGTCTGTGTGGGTGTGTGTATGAGTGTGTGCGTGTGTGGGTGTGGGTGTGTGGGTGTGCGTGTGCGTATGCGTGTGCGTGTACGTGTGCGTCTGCGTTTGCGTGTGCGTGTGCGCATGAGTGCGTGTGTTTGTGTGTGGGTGTGTCTGTTTATGTGAGTGTGTGTGTGTGTATGTTTGTGTGTGTGTGTGTGTGTGTGCGTGCGTGCGTGCGTGAGTGCGTGCGTGCGTGCGTGTGTGCGCGCGTGTGTGCGCGTGCGTGTGCGCGTGCGTGTGCGCGTGCGTGTGCGCGCGCATGTGCGCGGGTGTGTGCGCGCGTGTATGCGCGCGTGTGTGCGCGCGTGTGTGCGCGTGTGTGTGCGCGTGTGTGTGCGCGTGCGTGTGCGCGTGTGTGTGCGCGTGTGTGTGTGCGCGCGTGTGTGCGTGCGTGTGTGCGGGAGCACGCGCGTGCGCGAGCGCTTGCGCGTGAGCGTGCGCGTACGCGTGCGCGTGCGCGTGCGCGTGAGCGTGAGCGTGAGCTTGAGCTTGAGCGTGAGCGTGAGCGTGAGCGTGCGCGCTTGTTTGTGTATGAGTGTGTGTGTGTGTGTGTGTGTGTATGGGTGTGTAAGGGTGTGTGTGGCGGGTAAGTGTGGGTGGGTGTGTCTGTGTGTGGGTGTGCGTGTGCGTATGCGAATGCGTGTGTGTGTGAGTGTGTGCGTGTGTGTCTATGTCTGCGCGTCTGCGTGTGCGTGTCCGTGTGCGTGAGTGTGCGTGTGTTTGTGTGTGTATGTGTGTGTGTGTGTGTGGGCGGGTGGATGTCTGTGGATGTGTCTGTGTGGGTGTGTGTGTGAGTGTGTGCGTGTGTGGGTGTGGGTGTGTGGGTGTGCGTGTGCGTATGCGTGTGCGTGTACGTGTGCGTCTGCGTTTGCGTGTGCGTGTGCGCATGAGTGCGTGTTGTGTGGTGTGTTGTGTATGTGTGTGTGTGTGTGTATGTTTGTGTGTGTGTGTGTGTGTCGTGCGTGCGTGGTGGTGCGTGCGTGCGTGCGTGGTGCGTGGCGTGGTGTGCGCGTGGTGTGTGGTGTGCGTGCGTGTGCGTTGCTGTGTGTATGCGCGCGTGTGTTGGCGTGTGTGCGCGGTGTGTGCGTGTGTGGCGCGTGCGTGTGCGCGTGTGTGTGCGGTGTGTGGTGCGCGTGTGTGCGTGCGTGTGCGGGAGCGGTGCGCGAAACGCTTGCGTGAGCGTGCGCGTCGCGTGCGCGTGCGCGTGTGCGTGAGCGTGAGCGTAGCGTGAGCGTGAGTGTGGCGTGCAGTCGCTGTGTGTTGTGTATGTGTGTGTGTGTGTGTGTGTGTGGGTGTGTGGTGTGTGTGTGTGCGTGCGTGTGTGCGTGTGTGTCTGTGTGTGTGGTGTGTGTGTGCGTTGCGACATGCGTGTGTGTGAGTGTGTGCGTGTGTGCTATGTCTGCGCGTCTGCGTGTGCGTGTCGTGTGGTGGTGTGCGTGTGGGTGCGTGTGTAGTGTGTGTGTGTGTGTGTGGCGGTGGTGTCGTGATGGCTGTGTGGGTGTGTGTGTGTGTGTGTGTGGTGTGTGTGTGTGTGTGGGTGCGTGCGTGTGCGATGCGTGTGTGTGTACGTGTGCGTGTGGCGTCTGCGTGTTGCGTGTGCGTGTGCGTAGTGTGCGTGTGTTTGTGTGTGTGGTGTGTGTGCTGTGGGTGGATGTGTGTGTGTGTGTGGTATGTGTGTGGTGGTGCGTGTGTGTGTGTGTGCTGGTGCGTGCGTGCGTGCTGCGTGGTGTGCGTGCTGTGTGTGCGTGTGTGTCGTATGTGCGTGTGTGTGTGGGTGGTGTCTGTATGTGCGTGGTGGTGTGTGTGGTGTTGTGTGTGTGTGTGCGTGCGTGGTGCGTGCGTGTGTGCGCGCGTGTGTGCGCGTGCGTGTGCGCGTGCGTGCGCGTGCGTGTGCGTGTGCGCGTACGTGTCGCGCGGTGTGCGCGTGTGTGCGTGGTGTGCGCGTGTGTGTGCGCGTGTGTGCGCGTGTGTGTGGCGCGTGGTGCGCGTGCGTGTGTGTGCGTGCGTGTGCGCGCTGTGTGCGCGTGTCGTGCGTGTGTGCGCGTGTGTGCGCGTGTGTGTGCGTGGTGTGCGCGTGCGCGTTGTGTGCGTCGTGATGCGCGTGCGCGCTGCGGTGACGAGCGTGATCGTGAGCGTGCGTGATCGTGCGTGAGCGTCTGCGCGTGCGCGTGCGCTGTTTGTGTGTGTGCGTAGTGTGTGTGTGTGGCGTGTGTGTGTGTGTGTGTGTGTGTGTGTGTGGTGGATGTCTGTGGTGTGTCTGTGTGGTTGTGTGTGAGTGTGTGTGTGCGTGTACGTGTGCGTGTGCGTCTGCGTGTGTGTGGTGGTGTGCGTGTGCTGTGTGTGTGGTGTGTGTGTGTGTGTGTGTGTGTGTATGTGTGTGTAGTGTTGTGTGTGTGCGTAGCGTGTGTGTGTGTGTTGGTGTAGTGTGCGTGCCTGTGCATGTGCTTGTGCGTGTAGTGTCATGTACGTTGCGTGTCGTGTGCGTGCTGTGTGCGTGTGCGTGTGCGTGTGCATGTGCGTGTGTGTGACGTGAGTGTGCGTGTGCGTGTGTGTGTGTGTGTGTACGTGAGCGTGTGCGTGTGCGTTGCGTGGCGTGTGCGTGTGCGTGTGCGTGTCGTGTGCGTGCGTGTGCGTGTGCGTGTGCGTGTGCGTGTGTGTGCGTGTCGTGTGGCTTGCGTGTGCGTGTGCGTATAGTGCGTGTGTTTGTGGTGTGTGTCGTGCATGGTGTGTGTGTGTGTATGTTTGTGCGTGTTTGTGCGTGCGTGCGCGCGTGTGTGCGCGCGTGTGTGCGCGTGCGTGTGCGCGTGCGTGTGCGCGTGCGTGTGCGCGTGCGTGTGCGCGTGCGTGTGCGCGTGAGTGTGCGCGTGTGTGTGCGCGTGTGTGTGCGCGTGTGTGTGCGCGTGTGTGTGCGCGTGTGTGTGGGCGCGTGTGTGCGCGCGCGTGTGTGTGCGTGCGTGTGTGCGCGTGCGCGCGTTCGTGCGCGTGCGCGTGCGCGTGGTTGTGAGCGTAAGCGTGCGCGTGCGCGCGCTCGTGCGCGTGCGCGTGCGCGTGATCGGAAGCGTGATCGTGAGCGTGAGCGTGAGCGTGAGCGTGCGTGCGCGTGCGCGTGCGCGTGCGCTTGTTTGTGTGTGTCTGTGTGTGTATGTGTGTGTGTGTGTGTGGGTGGGTGGATGTCTGTGGGTGTGTCTGTGTGGGTGTGTGTGTGAGTGTGTGCGTGTGCGTGTACGTGTGCGTGTGCGTCTGCGTTTGCGTGTGCGTGTGCGTATGAGTGTGCGTGTGCTTGTGTGTGGGTGTGTGTGTCTGTGTATGTGAGTGTGTGTGTGTATGTGTGTGTATGTTTGTTGTGTATGCGTGTGTGCGTGCGCGTGTGTGTGTGTAGGTGTGGGTGTGAGGGTGTGCGTGTGCCTGTGCATGTGCTTGTGCGTGTACGTGTGCATGTACGTGCGTGCGTGTGCGTCTGCGTGGTGCGTGTGCGTGTGCGTGTGGGTGCGTGCGTGGTGTGTACGTGAGCGTTGCGTGTGCGTGTGCGTGTGCGTGCGTGTCGTGTGCGTGAGTGTGTGTGGTGCGTGTGCGTGTGCGTGTGTGCGTGTGCGTGTGCGTGAGTGTGCGTGCGTGTGCGTGTGTGCGTGTGCCTGTGCATGTGCGTATGCGTGTGCGTGTGCGTGTGCGTGTGCGTGTGCGTGTGCGTGAGCGTGTGATTGTGTGTGTCTGTGTCTGTGTGTCTGTGTGTCTGTGTGTCTGTGTGTCTGTGTGTTTGTGTGTCTGTGTGGCTGTGTGTCTGCGTGTCTGCGTGTCTGCGTGTCTGTGTGTCTGTGTGTTTGTGTGTCTGTGTGTTTGTGTGTCAGTGTGTCTGTGTTTCTGTGTGTCTGGGTGTCCTTTGTGTCTGTGTGCCCGTGCGCGAGTGTGTGAGTGTGTAAGTGTTTACGTGGGCGAGTTTGTTGGCGCGTGCGTCCATGCGCGCCTCCGCCTTCTGGTCTCTTTCTCCATTCACTGGTGCATAGCTTGCAATAAGAAAAGTTCTTCGAAGCTCCACTTTCATTCCAACCCATAGTACCCGGGGATATATCAATTCGTACTGTTTAACACATCTTTTCGTTCTTTCACATAAGATCACCCCAACTCCTTTTGCGCCATGCACTTCAGTCTCAACTCCTGACCATAGTCCTAGTCAGCCATCCTCATTTTCTACAGCATCCTTTCCTTTACAATTTGTCTCCGATATACACAAAATATCAAGGTGTCTTTCGTACATTGCATTCGCAATTTCAAATTCTTTACCATCCATACCTCTAACTTTCCACGTACCGACTCGCCATTCATTCCTTGCACAGTCGTCAGCAACAGGGCCTGTTTATTTCGGCCTTGACCACCCCTTGTATTGTTCTCTTGAGTAATACCATAGCGAGCAGACCGGTTACTGGCCAAACCGTGCCTCAGGCGATGTAGCATTCCCTACTAACGGTATCGTCCTACTACCGGACAGTTATTTGTCTACTGCTTCGACACGTAAGGAAGTCAGAAGTAGGAATATAGACAGAGGCAAGAAAGATATAGATAATAGAGTTTATACTTACTGTATGGATATCCAAATGTACATATATACATATAGATATTTTACTTACATACCTTTCAATCACATTACATTATTTTTAATTTAGCTTTCCGAGTTATAATTATTTCTTTGTTATTTAACTTAATATTTATTTATCAAATCTGTTTTATTATTGTCGCGAACTGTGACAACTTGAACGTTTCCATCCTCTAAGTTTATTCTCATTTTTTTATTCAATTGAAGGGTAACAACAATAACGATAATGGTCTCGTTAGCTCTCCCGACATTAATTGTTTACTTTTAGGATTCAGTAATTACAATTAAGGTGAAATATAGTAAGAAAGGTAAAATTTTGAATTCGCAGTCAGGGAAAAGTGTTCTATAAGACAATATGTAACACATTGTTATAATTAAACTTAGAATCACATATAGTACCAAAAACAAAAATTGGATCAACTTTGAAAATTTGAAAACAAAGAGAAAAAAATGTTCAAAAACTTAATACGGATCTGTCCTGTATAGTCACATCCTTTGTATTTTTATTTGACAAAATTCTACTGTTTAGATTGTTATTATTCTTGTTTATTTTATTAGTAATATTCAAACCGATAAAATCTATTCAGTACCTTTCTACTTGTATTTAGTTTAGATTGTTCCCTAACGCGTCTTGCTATCATTTATTTTATAAACGAAATTATTTAATTACTTTCATTTAGAATTTCACTTACAAATTAGAGCCAGTTATTTGTTTATTTTATTTATTTATTTGCTTTTCTACTTTGGATTACGGATTCGATCTAGTTATTTATTTTTATGGTTTAAGCTAATAAACAAGTTCCCATGACAGTGCTTACGTTTGTATAGCTTACTGAAAATGTTAAAATTCTTATAAAGCTGCGTAAGTCGTTTCACTAATACTAAACTGAAAGCACATTGAAACTAATATAAAATGTTGCGAAATTTTACAAATAAATCAATTCTTAGAGAAAAAAAAGCTTACATTGCATTGAAATTAAAGAATAGATCAAAGTACCAATGTTTATTGTGAAATTGTCGCTAATGGGAATTTGTCATAAACGTTGTAATGTACAGCTCCCTTTTCATTAAATAATGTTAAACACATAAATAAGTTTTTTATCGCCTCAGCTCAAAATAACGCAAAGTCTAATCCCGAATTAGCGATACATTATAATTCTAATGTGACTTCCACTAAATTTTCTTTTAAAATGGTAACTGCTGCTGACATTAGTAATGCAATTACTTCTATACGTTCCAATATTAGCGGAGTAGATGACATATCGCTTTAAATGATTAATTTATGTTTGCTCTCTATAATTCCTGTTATTACACATATGGTAAACTATTGTTTAGAACACTCTACGTTCCCTGACATCTGGAAGACCACAGTTATCGTGCCCCTCTGTAAAATGTCGGGCTCCAAAACGTTTTCTGATCTAAAGTCTATTAGTATCTTACCGGCGGTTTCCAAAATTTTTCAGAAAATTCTTTTCATTCAAATTAAAGATTACCTTGAGCGATATCAGATCTTACCCAATAAGCAATCCGGTTTCCGTAAGGGATATTCATGTGAAACGGCGCTCATATCAGTAACTGATGATATTATATCGGCAATTGACAACGACAAAGGTACTATTTTAGGATTATTAGATTTCTCCAAAGCATTTGACACTCTCAATCATGAATTATTATCAGCAATCCTAAACTTTGATTGATGTCGAATTACCTAATTGGACGGTGTCAAAAAGTTCGTCATGGAAACACGTATTCAGATATAAAAGAAACCAGCTGTGGAATACCACAAGGTTCAGTATTAGGTCCACTTTTATTTTCAATTTACTCATCCAACATCATAAATAAACTAAAATTTTGTAATTATCATCTTTATGCCGACGACACGTAGCTGCATTACTCATTCCATAAAACCGAATTACAGAGAGCAACTAGCGAAATTAATCCAGATTCAAATAACTTTGTCACTTATGCTGCAGAACATTCCTTATTTGTAAACCCCAGTAAGTCCAAGCTAATGTTGTGCGGTTTCCATCATGACAAGGAGTTAAAGAATGAGATCTACTCAAATGTGTATACAAAAGTTTGAGATGTAGGTTAGAATTTGTGCATGTTGCGAGGAATGTGATTGATGTCAATCTAAAATTTGAACATATTAAAAGCTGTATTCAAAAGGCATTTTCAAATTTACGCTACATATACATTATTAAAAATACTTTATCGTTTAGTTCGATGATTAAGTTCTGCAAATCTCTGGTGACATCACATTTCACGTACTGTTTATGGGTCATACCTTTCTGCAGAATACATACGCAAAATACAAGTCGTTCAAAATTCTTGCGTCAGGCTTATTTTTGGATGTAAAAAATACAAATCTATATCAGACAAGATTAAAATTGTGTCGACTTCTCAACTCACCTTGCATTTGTCATAAAGTAATACTCTATAATTCTTCAATTCTTTAAACAGTCATTTAGTTACATTTGCGCCATACACAACTCATTACCGCTGGATATAAAATCATTACCATTATCCAAATTTAAGATAGCAGTCAATAAAGTACTATTATTTTGATCAATTTTTAATGTACATTGTAATCTCAACAGCATTTTGAATGTTGGTTTTCGCTGGTTACTTTTCCGATATTTTGTTTTAGTGTTGCACGGTTAGCCTACTCCGAATGCATATGCAGTTCAGAGTTAAGTGGTAGAGCACAGAGAAAGAACTTTCGTTCTTTCTTTGTGAACTTCGCCTTTGGGCATAAGTGTACATTTTCGTTTTTATTGTTTTATTTGGTTAATTTTTATTACTCGCTCTTTTAAATTTATTATTATTACATTTAATTTCATTCGTACTATTTGAACCCAATAAAGACATTATTATTATTATTATCATTATTATTATTATTTTTTTTTGTTCTTTGTTACAGCAGCGTCGACATCTGAGGTCATTGGCTCCTTTTCGTTTCCTTAACTACAATAATCTTTATTCGCCGTAAGTATTTATTTTGGGCATTTGATTACGCACGTTTTAATCTTCTGTCCTTGCTTCAGATACGCTCATATATTTTAGTTTGCTTCAGGAACGTCAAAAGGTTTTTATTTTATTGGGATGAGTAAGAATGTCGATTGTGGAGTCTCTTAATGAATAAAAATATAAAGTACACTGGTTTTAGCTTATTAATACGTTTTATTATGTACAGTGGCGTAGTGCAAACTTTTAATCCCTAATTTCTATGCCAATGTAGTAAATTGGATTTTTTTTACTAAAATACGAAACCTTGGTGTTTTTTAGATAAAAAAGGTGTATTTTGTCTAAATTGATAACTTGAACAGCTTGTAAGATATCCGCATTTTTAGGTATTTATTACCACCTGCTTAGTTTTGTGTTAAAATGATTACATCTATCATTTCTTGAAGTTACGTTATTCTTCCCCAAGGACTGATTCTCACATTTTGATGTTTTTCTAATGCTACAGAAACAATAATAACCTGCCTGACCAGTTGGTAATACATACCTATAAATACAAATATCTTAGAAACTGTTAAAGTTATTGATTTAGGTAAAGTATACCTTTTTTATCTGAAAAACGTCGAGGTTTCGTATTTATATGTACATGTATATATATATATATATATATATATATATATATATATATATATATATATATAATATATTATATATATATATATATATATATATATATATATAACTATCGCGGATCTGTATTATATATTTCAGTGTCCTAGTAAGTAACATTGCTTGGGTTTAGCGATGGGTCTATATCTTCGCTCAATTACTGTGATTTTACATCATAATATTTAATATTTACGCGCGGTGCTATAGTTTTAAAAAGTTGTTTCGCTTAAAATCATTAAAATTTGTTCATATGCACTTGGATAAACATGAAATTGACCTTAATGATTGGGTACAGTTCCTTAAATGTTCTTTTAAAGATGGATCAAATCTGAAATGAATTAATGAGTTCGATAAAGTTTCCATTACTTATATAACCCCATTTTTCTTCATGGCCTTTGAGAGTCTCCCTTCTCTAATTAAAACATTGGAAGAAACTTCCGTTTCTTTTTCTTGGTAGAAGCATCCGGTATCTATTGCTCTTATAATTGTTTGTTTATTGTAAATTTATTTTCAACCCTTCAAAGCCAGATTAACAAAACATTTTTTTTGTTCTTTTGAATTTTCATGAAAATCAAAATATGTTGTAATGATATTCCAGATTGAGAAACCTTCTTTGAAATTGGATGCACAGAATAACTTGCCTAGATGGTATCCCAGCTATTGTCTTAAAGAAATGTTCCCCCCAACTAGTACTAGCCCTATCTAAGCTCTATACGATCTCTATCTTCTCTGGGGAATTCCCTTCATCATGGAAGTTAGCAAATGGTCAACCTATTCCCAAAAAAAGGCGATAAGACAGATTCCTCAAACTACCGACCAATTGCCGTCACTTCCACTTTGTCTGAAATCATGGAAAAAGCCATCATTCAGCAACTGCTCACGTTCCTTGAAACTAACAAACTCCTTAGTGATTGAGCTATGGGGTTGCACTAGCAAATCAAATACAAATTCAAAGAGCCCAATCCAATATTCTAAGATACATTGTGAACGCACCATGGTACGTCACAAATCATACCATCCATATTGACTTAAAAATCCAGATTAAAATTTTCGATCGGGATATCCCTGCAGGTTAACACATGACCTTGACTTAGTCAAGAATTGCTTGATTGTAGCCACGTCGCGTCATTGATTAGAAATGCTGCTAAATCTGACTTCCCGACATATGGTCTCAACCCGTTTGGTGACCAAACCGTGAAAAGTAGAATCTCCCGAACCTTGAAAAGTCTATTTGCATACCCCATGCAGCTGATTTCTATGAATTATAAGCCGACCAGAATCGCCTTTGTCCTTGAAAATTTATTTCTCAGAGGTGTAGCCTTACAGAGAAAGTGTACGTGACCTAATGCATTTTCAGGCTCAGAACTGAGCCTGAAATGGTGGGGGTAGCTGGATAACAATCTATTCTTAGGAATTTTGACCCTAACTCAGCCAGAACAATGAATCGCCTTTGTTCTTTTCTCAGAGGTGTGCCCTTGAAATGGTGGAAACAGCTACCTGTGTTGCCAAACAGATCCCTTGTTTTGTGAAATGGCTATCTGCCTTTGGAAAACATCTATCTGTATTTGGGGAACGGAATCACTTGAGGTCAATTAACTTTACTGGGGGCCTGACCTTGAAAAGTAAACTTCTACGTGATGACCTTGAAACGTGCTTAGCATAGACAACACTTTGTATGATACCCCTTAAAAACACCACAGGGCTTGAGACAGAGGTCAATGAACTTCCCAGAATTGAAGGGGGGCGTGACCTTGAAAAGATTAATTAACCTTGAAATTTCCAACCAAAATTTGATTTAGAATCGACTTTGATTTCTTGTTCCATCCTCCTATGTACCCCCAATTGAACCCTGAACGTGTGATCTTGACAAAACGAGAAGGTTGATCCCTAACCTTAATATCCCAGGAAGACCTTGAAGCGGGGTGTGTGTGTGTGTGTGTGTGTGTGTGTACGTTAAGCACCTTAAAAATGAGAGTGAGCATTTCCTACCACGTGACCTTGAAGCGGACAATCTGTGCAGGGAGCGTCAATGACCTTGAAAACTAATCTAATAACTTTTCTAGTGCCTTTTTCAAATCTAGTTACTTCAATCAAATTGAGAAATATACTTTGATGCAGGCAGAATATACGCAGACAGCCTGGGCCCTTTGAAAACATTGATATAGGTACTGTGCTTGGATGCAGGTAATGTGTACGATGACCTTGAAGAATAGGTAGGCAATGTGAGCGGCCATGAAACCATGTACTTAGACGTAGGCAATGTGATGAGCTTGAGGAATATACTTCGATGTATGCAAAGTGTACGATGACCTTGACCTTGAACAAAAACACTGCAAGATATTTAGGATATAACCTCACAATTAACTCCTCCTTTCTGCTCATGGGAGACTATCACTCAACAGTCTGGGGATCAATGCATACAGATGCTTGAGGTCACTTAATAGAGCAACTGATCCAAAACAATAATTTAGTGCTTCTTAACGTCTGCCTAGCCACCCATTTCATGCAACTTTATTGCGATAGACGTGATGATTGCTTCTCCAACGGTAGCACTAAAATTAATGTGACAAGTACATAAAGATCTCTGTGGGAGCGACCATCTTCCCATATTTATCTGTACACAACGCAAAAGGCAAAACAGGACATCACAAGAAAATGGCGTTTTCAAAAAGCAGATTAGGGAAGATTCTCTTCGTTGCAAATAATGATAAATATGATGAGATGCTGGATATAGGAGACAAATAACTTTGTTACCGAAACAGTCGTAAACGCCGCTTCAAAAACTGTTCCACAAACTAGCACAACAGTAAAACCAAAATCTGTACCATGGTGATCAGAATACCTATAAACATAAACCAACTACAAAAAACATGATTAGTTTTAAAAAAATGCGTGCTGAAGTACGACGAAAAATACTATATGCAAAAGGAAACTTCTGGCAAGAACACGAAAAGAAGATAAACGGTCATATTAGAAGTAGCGATGTTTGGAAAAAGGCTAAAGCTATAAAAGGCAAACAGTACGAAAGTATCTCTACTCTCTTAATAGTAGAAGGAAACAACCTAACGGAAACTGAAGATATTGCTGAAGCACTAGCACAACAGTTTGTAATAAAAAATAACGATTGGATGTGGGGGCTGTTGCTGTAATAATTTCACCCCTAATATTACTTATACTTCTAATAATAAATAGAAGATTTTATGCCTTCAGCTCAGTCAGCGATTAAACGGGCCATGTTCTTAAAATTTGATTTGTTTTAATTACAAAATGTGTGTGTGGTTAGATATGTTCGCTTTACGAAAAAAGGTATAACTTCAACCTGTAAATAAATGTTAAAATACCTCGGACGCCAACTTATTTTATGGAAAACATGTAAACCGTAAATGTAGTAAATGTAAACTTGGAAACAATAACAAGGTTTATTATAACAATCTTTAACTCAAGTTATAAAGTAGAAAATCTAAATACTAATGTTAGTAAATCTGAATTAACTTAAAAATACCTTATAAACTAATGATTAGAAATGAAATACTTGTAGTACTTTTAAATTTTGGTTGTCACTGGTATACTGTTACTGATAACAAGCTGACGCATACACGCTTTCCTATGTTGGTTGTGGAATTAATCGTGAAATGGAAATATAACAGTTTTGATATTCGTTGATACCAAATAAGTAAATTCCTTTACAAAACAGACAAACTTGGTTGATTTAAACGGGTTAATGTACCATTTATTTATAATTTTCTGCATAGCAACAAGTTCTACTGCGTCATCCTCATTAAATTGAAACGTAATAGTACAATGAAATTACGTAAAAGGAAAATTTAACGTTATAAAACAGAAAAAAGAAAAATAAAGGTGCCTAAAAAAGGGCAAATGTTTCAATCAATGAAGAATAGGTTTAATTAGCTCTTACCGTAAAAAATATACGACACTTTTGATAAAAATATTCAAGAGCAAATAAGGACGCTTTTTGCTTTCATTATCGTACAACAACATCAAAAAGGTGTCTGCACGAATTCAATGTGCAAACGAAAATGTGCGTACAGCTCCATTTTAAAATATCTAAACGCAAGCTTTTCAGTCACTAAGGTACGCATGACATGAAAATGAACGAAGTTGCCTAACTTATTGCAAATGTCAATACAACTTAAAAGGTTTGTTAAAACTTTGAACAAAATAGCAGCTCAGATAACTATACAGACGCGTTTAAAGCAACCAAACGGCTACAAGAACAAGAAATAAATTTCAAAACAGATGAAATACATCATTACAACCAGCCGTTTACACTTACTGAATTAAGCAAAGCTCTCAATAATGGTAAAAGTATCGCTCCCGGTACAGATACAGTGGTATACGTAATCCTAGCTAAACTACCATTACCTAAAAAACAAGAACTGTTAAGGATATACAACGCAATACACGAAAATGGAACATACCCAGTACGATGGTAACACTCTATAATAATGACAATACCTAAACCTGGGAAATATATCACAAACGCTACTAACTGCAGACTTATCTCACTTACTTGCTGTTTGAGTAACATATTTGAAAAAATGGTAAACGAACGGTTAGTATGGCTATTAGAGTCACAACAACTCATTTCAAAGTTTTAAACCGGATACCGTACATTTCATTCCATGATTGATATGTTAGTCTACTTAGAAAATCACATATTAAATAGTTTCAGTCACACAATTGCTGTTACATTTGACGTACATAAAGCTTATGAAGTAATGTTGAGGTATAACGTAATCAAAACCTTGCGCGACTGGAATATGAAAGGAAATTTACTGTGGACTGTACAAGGTTTTTATGTCCTACCGCAGTTTTGCTGTGAGGATTGGCAACACCTTGTTAAGAACTCCCATACAAGAAAACGGCATACTTCAAGGATCAGTGTTAAGCTGCAATAATTATCTACTAAGCCTAAATCGACCTACAATTTGCAAATGTCTATGTAGACGATCTTATAATATTTAGTGAACACAACACCATAGGTAATAATGGGAGTCGGTTGCAAATAGCAATCAATGAAATTGTAGAGCTAGCAGACCAAATAGGTCTAAGATTCACGGAAAGTAAAACCGCTGCAATACACTTCTGCACATTAAGGAAGGAACGCAACGAGGTAAACTTACATATCAATGGCACTCCTATTGAACTAGTAGACAAAGTTAAAATTTTAGGCGTTGTTTTTGATAAAAAACTTTATTTTAGAGAACATGTAGATTACCTAACTACAAAATGTAAAAAGTTGAACCTAATTAGAGCTTATGTACTGTGAATTGGGATGCGCAAACGCTGATACAACTTTATAAATCGTTCATATGATCTACTTTGGATTACGGAAGTATAGTATACACTTCTGCCAGAAAATCAACGCTGAAACGATTAGAACTATACACGACTGCTATAAGAATGGTAACAGGTGAATTCAGAACAAGTCTGTAATACATGCAGACGCCGGTGTCACATTTTATATCAGAACAATTTTACTTTAAACTATCTAACAAAAATAATGTCACTAAAACAACACATTAACTACGAGTCAATCGAAAATCTTAAAATCCCTCAAAGTTATGAAGCTAGCACTTATAAGGCATTCGTAATATTAAAAGAAGAACATATCAGCGTGCCACATCTGATTAGGAACACTAAGCTGAATCAACTACTATAACATCAAAAATTGAACTTATATTTGACTTAACCTATACTAAGAAACAAGATTCACTGGCAACTACATACCAAGCACACGTATCCCAAATTATGTCCAGCCGAGCCGCCCCAATTGCGCAAAAATATTTATAGATGGTTCCAAAACTAAGTATGTAGTAGGAAACGTTGTTTACATGAATGGAATAAGCCACAGTTGGTCATCGAATAAGATTGCTACTGTGTATAACGCAAAGATTTATGCAGTTTGGAAGTCTCTCCTGATCTGTCGTTACCAGAATAACGATGAATTCAGTATATGCACAGACTCACTAAGTTCAATGCAGGCGATTCAAAATGTTACTTCAACGAAAGATCCTTTAGTGAACATTATCAAAGATCAATTACATTATCTAAGCAGCCAGTCAAAAAAAATTAACAACAATGTGGATACCAGCACATATGGGTGTACCTGAAAATAAAAATGTAGATGTTGCTGCAAAAATGCTACGAAAGAGAAAGTAGATGTCACCTTAGTCCACTCAAACGACTTTAGAAAATACCTAAGAACCAAATCTCTTGAGAAATGGGACACACTATGGAACCAATCTGCCACATTCTTAAGCACAAACAAAAAATACATAAGCCCTTGGAAAATTACATGTGAATTAACAAGAAGAAGTAGTGCCCACAAACTTGACACATTATTTTTTGTTGGGTAAAACGGAAACAAATCTTTACAGGAGTACATAAATATTTACAAGATAAAGAAATAGAAGTTTAGATAAATGGCCATAAAACGATTGCAGTTGGTACCACTAAAACTAAAAAAAAAATTAAAATAATAATAATAATTACAAACAACTTAATAATTATAGTACAGGCATAATCAGGGAAGGTCCTCCAAAAAGTAAGATCTTGAACAATTCTGGGGGTCTATTTGGTCAGAGACTGTAAATCATAACAATAATGCAAGTTGGATTAATGAATAGGAAAGAAAGATGCTACATGTTCAACCAATGACTTTCAATATATTCACAACAGAAGAAGTTACAGAAATAATTTAAAAAACACATAATTACCGTTACATACTTCCGCAACGAACAAAAGATGATAAAAGTATTGAGGTAATATTACTATTAATATTGTGCCATTGTTGTAATTCAATCAACCCTTTCTGTTTATAAAAGAAACTAAAGTCATAATGTCTGTTGTAAAGAACGGTCGTATTGAAGTGCTACAATTGCATGCAAGAAATGCAGTAAAAAACTTTTACTGTATCTTAATCTAGAACATAAGTTACTTTAACTTATTTACATTGTATTCTGGTACGACATTTTCGTATGAAGATATATGGATCATCTTAAAATGCAGTTTCTAACTGACGATAAGCAATATGATCATTAATGAGTAGATATTAACCTTGGCTTTTAAGAACAAACCCGACAACATAAATTTAAAAATCATAACAGCGCCATCGTATTATGTTTAGCAATGTTTGATTTATGTTAAACATTTGCATAAATATGACATTATCATTTCTTAATATCTCTTACAACACTAGAACACGGTATTTATACAATACAAAGATTGCAATACACTATTTAATGACTGTAAATTGTGAAATGTACCTACTGTTTCAAACATTTTCAAAATTGAGCCAACAATTGGTAATAGGTATCCAATCTCTAACCTTCAAAATCAAACCTTTAAATCCCTAACTGGAGGAAGTGCTGAAGGTTTTTTAGTCCATTGAAACAAAGTTTTGTGTAAAGGTCAACAATTAATTATACTACTATTTGATTTATTTTTATTATTATTTAAGTAATTGAAGAGACTTCGTAACTATTTGCTTTATTTAACTTCCACTTTCCTTGTTAGTAAATTCAAATCAATAACACAAAGTTTATGTTAAATATATAATATAAGCATTAAGTTTAGGTATGGCCGTTCAGAGATGCTTTCTTACAATATCTGTGTAACATATGCTTTAACGAAGAATTCAGTATTTTATGTAAGGGTATAAAACATTTAACACAATACCTATATGAGCCTTGAACGTATCCAATTACGTTAACTTCACTTCGGGAATGCGAGATGTCACATTACTCTCTGATCTGGATAAACTGGTACAGAAATGTATTGTGCGAGTTGGTCATTTTTATTTAGATTCTGAGCTCGCGAAGTACTTCGAGAGCTTTAGAATGGCATAATAAAGTAGATAGTAAAATAACTGGTAACAGATGCGGTTCTGTACACACAAAGACAAAATTCAGTTTATGGAAAAAAAAAAGAAGATATATATATATATATATATATATATATATATATATATATATATATATATATATATATGCAAAAAAGGGTTTAAGTCTCACAGTCATAAACATTACATCATATATGATGGGTGACATTTTAGGCGAGAACACTGATATCCTACGTGCATTAGCCAGATTAAGTAAAAGTCAACGTGATGCTTTATTGAAATGTTTGGATAGTAAGCAGGTAGAGTGTATTTGCGAGTGTGCGCATAACATTTTAAAAGGTCGTGTAGCTCTGTCAGCTGATCAGAAGCAGCGACTCTCTCAACATAAGCACACTTTAAGACGCTTGACACAGAGATGCGAATCTATAAAAAAGAAGAAACAGTTTCTTGTACAGAAAGGTGGTGCATTTCTACCATTCCTGTTAGGACCATTACTCGGCGGAATTCTGGGTAATCTGTTTCAATAACCATGGACCACACTCTGAAGAAGATGATTATTCTACCGATGGACTTTATACAGCGCTTACAGGCACCAGATGTTACACAAAACAACATTTTAACGCAGTTGGGTAACGATATGGATAAAGTTTTAAAAACTAAAATGACCGACCATGACAAATGGCAGCAGTACAACCAAGTTCTTCAAAGGTATCTACACTTTTCCAATCAGTTACGTCAGCCCACCAGTATAACAATTAGCGGTGACGCTGTTGCTGATGATGTTAGAGGTTTACCGCAACGCAAAGGTCTGACAGACGACGAGATAGTATCAACGCTTCCGCCTTCATATAAGAGAAAAGGCGCGAATTTGTTACATATACTGAATACGAACAGCGATGTTTTTTGGGATAAAAGGGGTACTGTCACAATAAAAGGCGAGATCATACCACATTCCAACATTATCGATCTGGTTCACGAGACGTTAAGAAAACGAAAAACCACAAACCCGCGCGGTTGGCGTCAGTTTGCGACGTACATTAAAGAGATAAATATACCACGAGCATTTATCGGAGATACGCAAAGGTATGATGTTTCTGTATCACCCAGCGTTGAACGGACCCTCACAACTATAAGTGAGAATTACGATGCTGATAGTGAAACGCGGGAAACACCGAGAAGAATCTCTCAAAGAAGAAGATGAGAACTTTCACTAGATTGGGATTCGTGGCGGCCATAACATGGATGCTGTATACTATGACCCCTCCCACCCAGCAGGGTTCGCTGGTATAACACCTTTAACTAATGCTGTAAAGGGTTAGATATGGTGAAGTAAAAAACTGGTTGCAGATACAGGAAGCTTATACGGTACATAAACCAGTCAGAAAAAAGTTTCCACGAAATAAATATATTGTGAGTAACCTTTACGAATTGTGGCAGGCGGATCTTTGTGATATGCGAACTTTAAGTAAACACAATAGCGGATACAACCACATACTAACGGTAATTGATATATTTAGCAAGAGGGCATGGGCGAGAGCACTTAAAACGAAGACAGCCTCATCTGTAATTGAAGCATTCGCTGATATTCTTAAGGATTGCGACAATACCCCAGCAAATCTACAGACGGATAAAGGCAAAGAGTTTGTGGCGAGCAGTGTGCAAAACTTTTTCAAGAAACAAAATATCAATTTCTATGTAACAAATAACCCTGATGTAAAAGCATCTGTAGTTGAAAGATTTAATAAAACATTGAAAACAAAGATGTGGCGTTATTTCACTTACAAAAATTCCTACAGATATATTGATGTACTCGAAAGACTTGTGACTGCCTACAACAATAGCCCTCATTCAAGTATAAAGATGGCCCCCGCGGCTGTAAACGATAAAAACATTTTGGAAGTGTGGAATAACCTGTACGCGAGAGGTTTAGGTCCAGTACGCCATCCTAAATATAAAGTCGGTGAGCATGTCAGAATCGCCAGAAGTAAGTACACCTTTGAGAAGGGATATGAAACGAATTGGAGCGAGGAAGTTTTTACAATTAGTGCGGTGATAAAAAGAAGACCTCAAGTTTATCGAATAATCGATCTTAATAACGATCCTGTTGAGGGCACCTTTTACAAAGAAGAATAGCAAGTTGTTACGGTTGATAAGGATACTCTATTCAAAGTCGATAAGATATGGTCTTCATGGCTACCATCTTAAACGTGTTAATTTAAAAACTTGTCCCATTGAACAAATATGTGAATTTAGTTGTATTAAATTTTGGGAGAATAATTTTCAATTTGTATTAATATGTTTTTACAGGTCTCCCTCACAAATACTGCAACAGGTAGAATCATTTTTTGCAACTGTAAATTCAGTGTTGTTTGAAGCCTCTAAAATATCTAAATTTATAATCGCTTGTGGAGATTGGAATATAAATACAAGTGTAGAGAATGCTCAAACTGTCAGATTAGAAATCTTTCATTATTATGGACTTAATCCTTATGTAAAAGAACCAACTCGAGTTACGAATAAAACGTCAACTACTATTGATCATTTTTTCAAACATACCTGACAGGGACATAATAAGCTGTAATGTAGTTGATACTAATTTGTCAGATCATTACGCACAAATTTTAGAAATACATGCAACGGTACCATCCAAAAGTTTATGCTTATAGGCGTACATATCCTCTGATAATATTAGCAAATTTCTTTCATCTATATCTGGTGAAAATTGGTGAACGTTTACGTTGCAAAAACTGTTAACCAAAAATATGATACATTTTTTAGCATTTTTTCTTATTACTTTGGTACATCTTTTCCCAAAAAAAGAATTGAAGTAAAAAATGTTCATAATAATTGGGTCACAAATTACATCAAAAATTGGGAACATACATAAAAATCTGTATCAAGTATTCAAAACGACAAACTCAACAAAAAATAAACAAAAATATAATCTTGAAAAGAAAATGTACAAACACTTCGTAAATCAGTATAAAATTTCCCTGAACGAAAGTAAAATTCGTAACTCAAAAAACAAATCAAAGGCTGCTTGGAAATTAATTAAATCTTATACAGGTGAATCACGCAAGAACACTAAATTTGAACTTAATGTAAATAACGTGGTAATTACAGACCCTCAGGCAATAGTAAGTGCTTTTGCAAATAAATTTTCAGATACATATCAGACGACTAACAATACTGAGCATAATCAACACATCTGTAGTAACTCCAAAATTAATGATAATACAATGTACTTTTTCCCAACGACACCTAATGAAATAATGAGCATCATATCTCAACTGTCGAACACACAATCGACAGGTTTAGATGAAATACCCACAAAGGTAATAAAACTAGCAGGATGTTACATCGTTGAACCACTCATAGATATAATAAATAAATGTCTTTTACTTGCAGAATATCCGAAAACGCTGAAAGGTAATTCAAAAAACATTCCATTACATAAAAAGGGTAGCAAATATGACATAAATAATTATAGGTTATTATCTATACCCTCCAATTTTTCGAAAGTTATTGAAAAGGTAATATATGATAGAATAATGCTATTTACCTGCAAAATGCTATTATATCTAAATCGCATTTTGGTTTCATGCCTAAGTCATCTACTCAAAAGCAATATTTCACTCCATATCCAATATCTTGGATCAAATTGAAAATCATAATTATGTCGTTGGTATTTATTTTGATTTGTCAAAAGCATTTGACATTCTGAATCACGAAGTGCTTATACAAAAGCTTGAACATTGGTTTTAGAGGTAACAGTGCAAACTGATAAAGTCTATTTGAGGACCGAACTTTAAGTCTGTGTAACAGATATTGACAACAACAGTATTAAAGCTTTTATTCGCAACCATCAGTTGTAAACCAAGGAGTCCCACAAGGGTCAATACTGGGACCACTCTTTTCTTGTTGTATTCTAACGATTTACGTGAAAGTCTTCAAATACAATCGATCTATCAATTTGCGGACGACACATCTTGCATTGTTTCAGCCTCTAATATGCAGGAATTATCACAATCAGCTCCAGGCGTTATATGTAACATGGTCAATTGGTGTGAAAATAACTTATTAAAGTTAAATGAAGAAAAAACAGGGGTAATTATGTTTGATAATAAGTTAGATCGATCATTGTATGTGCGATTGAAAAATAAATCCATACCTCAACAAGATGAAATAAGATTTCTAGGCATTACACTGGATAATCAGTTGAAGTGGTTTAACTACTGTATTCAGTTGCGAAAAAAATTAAGTTCAATTTGTTATTTAATAAGGCATTTGAAAACACAGGTATCTATTGATGTTATAAAGACGTTTTATTTCTGTAATGTCCAATCTACTCTGCTTTATGGTATTATGTTTTGGGGTTCAAGTTCTTATTTAAAAGATGTTTTTGTCACACAAAAACAATTATTAGTGCATTGTTGGTGTACAACCATGCACTTCAGCTAAAATTATTTCTCACAACTTCAAATATTAACGGTTCCATCGTTATACATATACTCTTTAGTTATGTTTGTGAAAAAGAACTCTAACCTTTTTGATAAAAATTCTTCAAACTACAACGTTATGACTACACGCAATTGTGATAATTTGAGTATTCCATTACACAGAACGACTAGATATAAAAAGCACATTATTCTTGTGTAAAAGCCTTTAATTCACTACCAGGGGCTATTAAAGCTATAACAAATGCAAATAAATTTAAACATGCTGTCAAACAACATCTGATCTCTAAGTGTCTGTATAATGTAAATGATTTCTATAATTAGCCATCTTGTTTTTGTTTTTGTTTTGTTTTGTTTTTGTGTCTTTCTGTTTTCGAGTATCTTTGTATATTGACAATGTCGATGTTCACTTTGTTTGAATTATTATGACAATAAATATTATTATTATTATTATTATTATTATTATTACTAGCAGAGGAGGGCCGTGGGCGAAATAAACAATACTTGGTCAAGTGGCGTGGATACAGTGACAAATTTAATAGCTGGGTGTTAGCTTCGCAGCTGAGAGATATATAAAAATGGAGTTTTATCTTACCTTATTGAGTAATAGCTCTATGACGTATTTTCCGGGTTATATGACGTCAAGTTTTATTACGCAACTACCAAAACGAATAAGATTAACGGGCTCGTGGGTTGTAGGGATATCGGAAATTCAGTACCCATGTCCTTTTGCCGCTGTAAGTGCAACAGATAATTTAATTTATTATAGAACGGAGCCACCTGGCGAGAACGTGTTGGAAACGATATTAAAAAAGGCCGCAGAATATTTTCAACTCGACAACGAGAAGATCATTTATATTGAAGATGGCTGGTATGTAATACGATTCGCTTCGGGAAATTACGCCAGCATAAAAGAAATTATCAGCGAGCTAAATAACCATGTACTAATAAGTAAATTGCTAAAAATCGAATATCATGATCTAACTAAGCGCGTCTCTACGAAATTAAAAACTCAGCTCTCGCTATTCGGATTCTCACAACGTCTAGCCTTACAATTGGGTTATCGACCGTATCAGAACATGGCCATGGAACCAATACCCCCTCACCCCGCTAGTATATGGATAGGATTGCCAACTCAGATGTTTGTTTATTGCGACATCGTTGAACCGCAAATTGTGGGTGATGTTTTATCTCCGCTTATGTGTATAATAAACATTACTTCATAAAACTATGCTTACGGGGGTCATAAAGATGTGGTTTTTTCGCCTGCACACTACATACCGGTAATGACACGGGAATTTGAAAACATCGAGATTAATATAAAAACAGATACGGGTGCAGCAATGCCATTTGAGTTTGGAACGTCGTGCCTGAAGCTACACTTTAAGAAAGTACAATAATGGTTTGCCCTTATCAGCAATATTACATGAATCAGGCCGGTAACGGTATCGTTTCAAGAAAGATTTCACGAGGCAGGTAGAAACCTTAAGCGTAAAGCCGACGAGAAAATCAATAAAATGATGGATGGTTCGGGTTATAAAAGAGTACGTCTGACCGATAATAATCAGTCTCCACTGAGAGCTGTTGCCAAGAAGAAGTCTGCTTACGACGATATATTTTCAAGATAATGGCTTTTCTGCATGCACAATCGTGTGAATGCGTCAAGTCCGAATTGGATTTGTTCGCTTTACCATCGACGCAGACAAGTATCGAGAGCGGTGAATGGATATTTTACAAACCCTTATCAGCTCTGAGAGATGACGCCCCAATAGAATTTGTAGTCCTCGGAAATGGAAATGATTATATAGATTTAAGTCAGACTATGCTGTACATTACAGCTAAAGTTTAAAGCATGATGATACAGCACTTACAGACGCTGATGTTGTAGCACCGGTAAACAATTGGATGCATTCGCTTTTCTCACAGGTGGAGGTTTACTTAAATCAGAAGATGGTGTCACAACCAAACAACACCTACGCCTACCGTTCATATATCGAAACGCTTCTAAATTATGGAAAGGATGCCAAGAGTTCACATCTAGGATGTACCTTATGGCACAATGATACAGCTGGACAGATGAATGCACTGGGAAACGCTAATAACGGTTTCTCAAAACGTCAAGCACTTGCGGCTACCGGGAAACAGATAGAGATGATTGGTCACGTGCACTCGGATTTGTTTAATCAAGAAAAGTTTCTCGTAAGTGGTGTTGAGTTAAAGACTAAATTTGTAAGATCAAGAGATACCTTTAACTTAATGGCGGCACTGGCTTCAAATTACAAGACACGAATTATAGACGCTAGTTTACTGGTGAGACGTATGCGAATCTCAACCCCACTATTCTAATTGCGCACGCTAAAGCTTTAGAAACAACAGCCACAAAATACCCTGTTACAAGGACCGACGTAAAAGTGTTAACTATACCTGCAGGCATACAGCGAAAATCATTGGATAATGTTTTCCTGGGTAAGTTACCTAAACGATGCATCATAGGCTTTGTAGCAAATAAAGCTTTCAACGGTGACTACCCCTCAAATCCGTTCAATTTTCATCACTGCAATATTAACTACATGTCGTTATATATTGACGGACAACAAATTCCTTCGAAAGCCTTACAACCAGATTTTACAGCTAATGGTTTATCGTAAGAGCGTACCACACCTTATTCTCTGGTACGGGTATTCATTTTTGAATGAAGGTAACGATATATCAAGAAGTGATTATCCCAACGGCTACTGTTTAATGGCCTTTGACCTAACACCTGACCTGTCTGCAAACGCTAGCACGCACTGGAATTTAGTTAGAAACGGCTCCTTCGGCTGGAAGTCGGGTTTGAAGAAGCGCTCACCGTACCGTTAACTGTTGGTGTATGCAGAATTCGATAACGTGATCGAGATCGATAAACATCGGAATGTCGTTGTGGATTTTAGCTGTTAAAAGTGGTAACTCTAACCTGCAAGCTTCAGTGTACAGCAGCAACCGATAGAAGATGGACGTATACTTGGACATGCAAGGGTTTAGTGGTATTAACAACGAATTCATACCTAAAGAAATTGCCGTGGTTACAGATCACGGTCGTTTATCGCTGATGCTAATAAAACCACCACGAGGCTACTTTATATCAGGATCCATGTCACGACAGATAAAATTTATGGAAGATAATTATCATGGATTGAAATGGTGGTGGGGGCATGTACATTACAACAATTTCCGTGAGGAGCTGATGAGAGTGTTGCGCCCATTTAACAAAATTCACGTTAAGGGTAGTGAAAAACAACAGTTTTTATGGTTTCTTAACAAACCAATAGTAAACCTGGAGGAGACTGGTTGTCCGTCGATTAAACAGTTGAAAAATGAAGCAAAAGCATATAGCTGTTTAAGTCATAACATCACTGAGCCTATGTGTGCACTGGAAAACGCATTACTATTACAAGACTGGACACATACCAATTCTAAATATGTATGCGGTACAAGTGTTGAGATGCTTGAAATCGATCCCCGGCCACAAGAAAAATGTGTTTCGGCTTGTATGTGCTTCTAATCAATTACCGAAACACGCACCTCGACCGTGTGCAATTATCGTAAACACGGATCCTGCTAACAAGCCAGGTCAGCATTGGACCGCTATCTACATTGACGAGAATGGTAATGGCGAGTATTTTGATTCCTTTGGGCGAGCACCTCACGGATATCATTTGCATTTCCTAGAGTAGAATTCCATATGCTTCGTATACAATAAAAAAATACTACAAGACTATCATTCGGATGTATGTGGATTTTATGTCTTAGTGTTTCTATATTTTAGATTACATAGTTTATCAATGATTATTTTGTAAAAAACTATTTTAGTACATGTTTAATTCTAAATGATGAGATAATTAAAATATTGTTTAACGTCTGTTATTCAACCATTCTATTCTGATAAATAAAGATATTTTTTAGTACTTTACTTTTTAATTAAGAATTGCGTAATACCTACTGTTTTTTTTTCTTTTAATTAGGCATGTGTTTTTTAAAAATCGTGTTATATAAAATTTATTATTTAGTGTTTTTTAAAAGAAATTATATTAACCATTTATATTGGTTTTTAGACTATTAAATTAAATAGTGTTATATAATTACACGGTAATTAGTTAAAAGTAAACGTGAACAGTGATTTCTTACTACATGTTGTTATGGAATTTTAAACATTCCAAACACTTAATATGGTTTTTTATAAAACAATTTGTGCGTACAATATGAATATTTTCAAACCGATTTATTTTAAGAAAAAAGTAAATACGATTTGCAGTAAGTGCGGTAAAGACAATGAGGTTGTTTGTATATTTTACACTCTAATTATAGGTGGTTTTTACACAACCTAGAAAGTTTAATTACACAAGCAACACAAAGCGGTGACTATCACTCATGAAGCAGTCCCTCGAAAACGTTCTTTAAGTACAGAGCTGGTAAGTGTAGTGTTAACCCTTTATTTATTTACAGATTTTTAATTACAGTTATAAACACAAGCATTAAGTTTCTTTAAAAAATATTAAGGCTTACAACATTCTTAACGGATGGATGGATATTATTTCAATGCAGGTAACCTATGTTTTTAATATGCGTTTTAGAAAACACAAACTGTTAATGTAATTAATTAACTTAATAAAAATGTTTTGTTTCATTAGGAATGTCAGTAATTTTTTTTTATAGCTCACTGAGAATTTTTTTTTAATTATGACAATAAAAATAAGTGTTCTATAATTAAATTTTACTGTCATTCAATTTCCCCACGTATGATTAATCCTAATACAACTGCTATCTCATCTCCTTATTAGAAATACAACGTTTAGGTAAAAGATCATCCAATAGCATTTGGCCGTTTTTAAAACAATAGGACCGATAATAATAATATCTTATTAATTATGCAATTATTGTATGCGTATGTGTCTGCTCAGCCTCCAGGGGTTACTACCAAAAGGACCTTAATTAAGGCTAAAGATAATTACCAGAAAAACAACCCTACCCCAAGACCAGCCCTAAGCTCTAACCCTAAGACTTATTCCTAGACCAGCCCTAAGCTCCAACCCTAGCTCTACATACAGCCCCATTCCCCACCCCTACATACAGCCCCAAGCCAAGACCAGCCCCCACCCCCAGTCCTCACGTTAGCAACCACAAAAAAGTCCTAGCTGTCAAAAGGTCCTTAATAGAACCATAAGGTTTAACCCCAAAAGAAATCATAAAAATAAGGTAATACGGTCCTTCACGTAAGCGAGTAAAAATAATTAGGGTTGACCTCGAAAAGAAAGGATACGGTCTCACACGTGGGTGTGTAAAATAGGGGTGAAAAAACACGTCCTATACGTAAGCGAGTAAAAATAATTAGGGTTGAAAACATGGTCTCACACGAGGGTATATAAAAAATAATTAGGGTTGAAAATGCGGTCTCACACGTGGATGTGCAAAAATAGGGGTGAAAAAACACGTCCTACACGTAAGCGAGTAAAAATAAGGGTGGAAAATCCGGTCCCCCACGTGGGCATATAAAAAAGTGAAAGTAGGCGGGGCTTGTGACGTAAAAAAAGGAGTGGGGATAGTGCCCGTCTTCTACTTCTAATTGAACAGTCTGAAGATGTACTTACATTTATAACTAAAGGCATTACCTATGTGAAACCTAATTCAAATCGTACGAAAGATCCTAAGCAATATAGCCGTATAACATGCCTTTCAACTTTGTACAAAATATTAACAACATGTATATCTACTAGAATTTACCACCTTGTTGAATCTAATGATATACTTGCTGAACAACAAAAAGAATGCCGTAGAAATCATATGGGATGAAAAGAACAGCTGGTGATTGATTCAGTAGTGCTTAGACAAGCTCATAAGGATCCCAGAAATCTTCATATAATAGTGTACCTCACTCTTGCTTAAACATGTCCTACGACTCTATAAAATTAATGGAACTATGACATAATTTTTATCAGTTACAATGTGAAGGTGGAACACAATTAATTTAATGCTTGACAACGTCGTAGTAAAAACACAAGCTATTACTATAAATACAGCTTTGTTTCAGGAAGATTCATTGAGTCCATTATGATTTTGCTTAGCCATGAACCCACTTTCTAACATACATAATGATTCTAAATATGGTTTCAATTTACGCTTTAACAAAAGGATTCTCTACTATTTCACATTTACTTTACATGAACGATATTAAAATTTATGCAGCGTCCAATGATCAACTAAACAAAATGGTAGACATAGCATATTAATTTTCAAACGATATAAAAATGAAGTTTGGTTTAGATAAATGCAAAACTCTACATATAGAGATTGCAGACTTGATGATAATAACTACATCAATTGTATGCTTGAACTATATAAGTACATCGGTATTAAGCAAGGTGAATTAACAGAACACCGAAAAACTAAAGAAACTCTTATACATCAGTACCTAAAACGTTTAAGATCAATTTTAAAATCACATTTAAATGCAAAAAATGCAATTAAAGCCATTAATTCCTTTGCAATATCTTTACTTATATACACATTTGGAGTTATTCTTTGGAATAAAACAGAATTAGCAGATTTAGGCCGTAAAACAAGAACAACTCTTACAAAATTTAGACTTCATCATCCCAATGCAGCAGTAGAGCGATTAATGATACCACGCTCTAAGGGTGGTAGAGGACTTATTGATATTGTAAGGTTTCATAACATACAAGTAGAAAAATTGAGACAATTTTTTTATTCAAAGCACGACACTTCAGAAATACATAACTCTGTATGTTTAATAGATAGGAAATACACACCACTTAACCTTAATAATACACAATTATCACTACATATTGAATCTCTTGATGATAAAGTTGCTGCTTGGACCCAGAAAGTTCTTCACGGTAGACATGCTACTGATATCTACCAACAACCTATAGACAAACTGGCGTCTAACTATTTGTTGACAGAAGGTAATCTGTTCGCTCAATCGGAAGGATTTATGACAGCAATTCAAGATCAAATAATAAATACGAAAAATTTCAGAAAACATATACTTAATGAACAAATTGATGACAAATGTCATAAATCTTCCCAAACCATTCAACATATAATACCTGGGTGCAGTGCTATAGCATAAACAGCAATTGCGAAAAAATACCAACTAACCCAAATTACTGTACCATATTATAAATTATACACCAGATAGATATTAGAGAATACTCCTCACAAGATGTATTGTGATAGCACGATAACAACAGATCATAAAATAACATGTAATAGACCAGATATCTGTTATAGACAAAATTCAAAAGTCAATTATCTTCATAGATATAGCAGTACCTGAAACACATAATCTAATTACTACACATACAACTAAATTAAACAAATATGCAGATTTAAGTGTTGAAGTGAGATAAATATGGGGAATAGATAAAGTAACGATAATACCTATAGTGCTATCAGCTACAGAAGTTATTGCTCACACACTCCTTCATGGTTCATCCATTATTGGTCTGCATCCATACACTTACATGTTGCTCCAAAAAGCAGCGCTAATAAACGCTTGTCATATAACAAAAAAGTTTTCAAATGATCAATATGTCTGTCAGACATAACCATTATGATTCACCAAAGGAAAACTAACACCAGTAGCATCTGTGACAGAAAATGATTTTAAATTATATATGTAATATTTATTAATAATTGTAATTATCTGCACAAAAACATGTTGTAATTACAAATCCTACCTGTAATATACAGAGAAAAAATTAACAAATAAAGAAATAATAATACCTAGGGGTTGGACTACCTACTAGGTACGTCCCCTGATGGCGGATAGGGGAATGATCTTGCAAATGATCGTAAGTGATGCAACGCCAATACCGAAAAATGAGCTCGTGGAGGTGAACCCCCACTGTTAGCTCTAGAGGATAGTGTCGCAGACCAGTCAACGTAGGGCCTCGTATCTAACCAGAACAGGGATGGCAACCCTGCGTCCCCCTAGCTGGAAGTACACTTTTCTTATGCTAGTCTTGAGTGGCTTTCCTGACTTTAACTCTTTTCTGTCGGAGCACCCTCGCTTCAACACTTGTTCTCTGCAGACTCCTAGCGAAATCTGAGAGACCTCTTCCTTTTCCCTCTACTCTTCCCAGGAAATGCACGGTCGAAAGCATATACGGGTGTGGCTAGCCCGGAATGTACTAGCTGAGGGCAGCTGAGCACTAGCCGTCTCCTAGCACCGCAACCGAAAGTTCTACTTCAGAGCCTCTAGCAGAGCGTGGCTAGGGAACGTCGTACAGCTAGGAATCGGTGGTCTTGGCTTTACCGCCCGGGCTACAAGGAAGCTAACCTCTATAAAAAATCCCCCAATCCCAAGGTCGTTTGACAATTCTAGGTGCCGAAGGGATTGTGCGAGCGGATGCCTGAGCGTGGCCAGGAGGTGACCTGATCCCTAGCGTTGAAACGCCTGTGGGAGCAGGGCACACTCACACAGCATAAACGCCTTCTGGTGGTATCCTGGATCTGCTGCTTGTCACTTCTCATTATCGAGGGTTCTCTTGAGAACAAGATGAATGTTTCTTTAAGTAATAATATTAGTGTAAACATGGAAGTGGCTAAGGGTCCACTTAATATGCCCCCCAAAAGACGGCCTGATTACCGAACCAACGGAGACAGGGAAAGTGGCTCCCCCCCATTACTGCGGATGGAAACCACGCAGAGAGGCGGTGGATTCTGTTCCCCGGTCCCTGCTGGTTAAAAAGAAGGAAGGTGACTTTACCAATGTAAGCCCATTTACAATAGCGAGAGTTATATATGGATTAGTAGAAGTAAAAAGTGTCAAAAAGGTTAAGGGGGATTTATTAGTCGAAACAGCGTCAAATAAACAACCTTTAAGGCTGTTTGAAATTAGTAAATTTGCAACTGATGAGGTTACAGTAGTGCTTCATGGTACATTAAGTATTTCCAAAAGAGTAGTCTTCTGCAGAGATCTCTTAAATTGTTCTATAGCGGAAATTATTGCAATTTTAAAAAGACCAAAGTATATAGACAACTGAATGATACTCCTAACCATGTTACTGTTAATCCTCCTAGACTACCTAAAAGTATTACGGCCGCATTTTACCCACTATGATGTTTTAAAACTCAACGTTTTGGGCGGAAAAGGATGTCCTTGTGAAGATCCTATCGAATGTCCTAACTGTGGAGGACATCATAGCTCACTTGCTAGATCTTGCGCTGCATACAAAAAAGAGCAAAAGATACAAGAAGTGAGAATTAGTCACAACATATCTTACCCAGAAGCGAGAAGGGTGGTAGGAACACTAACAGTTCCACGTTTTTTTCACATGCTATAGCTTCTCCTACGCCACTACAGTTTAGTTTGGTCACAGAAATTAGACAAATTAAAAATGAAATGTCTGAATTTTTAAAAACCGTCATGCCGAGCAGTACCTTAGATATAAGTCAACCAGTACAAGACAGTTCAAATAAAGCACTACGTGAAACATAAACAGCATCCAACTTATCAACAGAAATCCCAAATAAAGAGACCAATCCCGCTAAATTGGTTTTGGCGGGCGTATAAGCAATGGGTGAACTCTTGTCGCTCCAAAAGCAACCAGAGTTCGATAAGTTCTTCTCCCCCTACCAATTGCGACGATTTGAATTCCGTTGGGAATTCATAAACCCCAATATACGGAAAAAGAATAAAAAGGGTTGGGAAAAATGGAAATCCCGAAAAGATAGGTTCCATAGTCAATCACGACAGTGATAAAATTTGTGTTATTTGGTACGTTTGACCCTTATTGTGATATGTTTGTATTGTTCGTAATTTAGCTTATTTACTGTGATATATTTGTACTGTTTGTAATTTAACTCATTTGTCAGTGGTCTATTTACATATATTTACTACTATCTCAGCACAACCCAATTCCAATAACACACTACAAGAAACTCACTTTAAATCAACTGATAAGTTTTGTCTCCGTAATTATAACAGTGTGAGATATGACATGCCCTACAATCTTAGAGACAAAGGTGGTGTAGTAATATTCCTGAAAGAGGATTGCGCATATGACCGAGTAGGATTAAATTCGAACATCCAAGCTGTTGCTGTCAAAGTACGACACCATATTAGTCTTAAAATCTGAAACGTGTACCTACCGGATAATGATTGTAGCATACTGTATATTGAAGGCTTGGTAAATCAGTTACCAGTACTTTTTCTGCTACTTGGCGATTTCAATGCACACAGCCCAATGTGGGGGTCAGAAGAAAATCATAACCGGAGGAAAATGATAGAGAGCTTACAAAAAATATGTCGCAAATTATCCTGCTAAATAGTGGCAAACTATCATATTTAAATTCAAGGGCTAGTTTTCAGCCATAGATTTAAGCGTATGCTCTCTACAAATAACCGCAACATATGAATGGTACCAAATAGAGGATTTGCACGGAGCCGACCAATTTCCAATTATTATATTAACATTTAGTTCCAATTCCGATTGGGTCCCTCCTGCGAAATGGAACCTGAAAAAATCAAATTGAGAAAAATATAAACGTTATATACGCCTGAAAAACAAAAGGAAACAAATGAATTTATATCCAATCTTGTAGAAATTATATTGCAAGTAGCAAAAAAACCAATACCCTACTATGAGACAAAGTTGAACAGGCCTCCAGTTCCCTGGTGGAATCAAAAAGTGGCAAGAGCCATTCAAGACAGAAAACTGGCTTTAAAAACATTTATTAAATACTCCACTCCACAAAATCTTGTTAATTTTATACAAAAAAGAGCAGTAGCGAGGAGAGCAGTTTTAGAGGCTAAAAGAAAATCGTGTGTGTCTGCAACAAAATTAAGGTAATCTCTGTAAGAACCGATGAATTCTATTGAACTAGAAGAACAAAGTGCTATAACAACAGAACAAACAGCATTAATGGAAATATTTGCTGAACACTATAAAAATATTACCTCGTCAGACAATTACAACGAACCATTTAAACAAGGTAAGAACGTTAGAGAAATTCCATCAGACTTCTCTGAAACAGAAACTAGTGAATTTAACTCTCCATTTACAAGCGAAGAATTCACTTTTGCGCTAAGCTTAGTAAAGGACTCTTCACCGGGAATGGTACTAGAAGACACAGTGCATATGTTAAACCAAATATGTGGAGAAGGCACCCTGGCTGTTGGAAAACATCTGTCATAGTACCACTATTAAAAGGAGGAAAGGATCCCCTTCAAATAAGCAGTTACCGTCCTATAGCGCTAATAAGTTGCCGTGAGAAAATCTTCGAAGCAATGGTCCTACAAAAAATTCACAAATTAGAAGTGCGTGGAAATATGACAAACTTTATCACATCTTTCTTAAGCGAACGGTATTTTAGGGTTCGGATCGAAAATTGCCTATCGAAAGAATTAGAGACTGGTTTTCCCCAGGGATCTCCCTCAGCGTCGCATTGTTCCTAATATCTGTGAATGACTTAACAAAAGCACTAGAACCCTCAATTTATCGATGCATCCATGTAGATGACCTAGTTATTAATTCTCATTCTGAAGGCAGCTTGATGAATAACCTAACAATACAAAAAGCAATAAACTGTGTAGTTCAGGAGGCAGAGAACGTAGGTTTCAAGTTGTCACCATTAAAAACAGAGTGCTTACATTTACGACACCCACGTTACCCTCCAAACCTATACTTAAATGATCGACGAACTAAGTAGTGACGCATCACAAGTTCTTAGGACTAATCTTCGACCAGTTACTGTCCTGGAAGTTACACTTAGAGTTTGTAGTTTAAAAAGTACGCAAATCCCTTAACGTTGTGAAATGTCTAGCAAATTTGAACTAAGGTGCTGATAGACAGGTGCTTTTACGTGTTTATAAAGCGCTAATCTTATCTGTTTTCGAATATGGCTCCATAGTGTATTGCTCGACAACAATGTCCAATCTAAAACAGCTTGATGTCATTCAAAACATATGTATACAATATGCAATAGGGCCATTTCCAACTAGTCCTGTATGTAGTATACATATTCAGTCAGGAATACTACCATTTAAATATAGGAGACTGTGGTTGGTCATAAAACATTGAAAACATATTCTACAGCATCGAAATCATATCATTACAACGATATTTAAGTCATATTCGCCCAACCAAATAAGAAAACTTAATCAACCGATTAATACACGACCAAAGGAAGCAGTCCAAGCACTACATTTAAACTTATCACCAATGCTTAAAGATAATCAAATAAAACATAGTATCTAGGACAAACTGTAAGAAGAATGGGAAGAACAAAATTGATTTTGAAAAATCCACATGCCAATCTCACAGACTAGACAATCACTTCTACAAATTACTAGAAGATACAGTGTAAGCTTGACATGAATACGAATAGGGCATACAAAAATCACACACTCGTATATACTAAACAACGCACATCTTAGAGGAGTGTAACGATTAAACTTAAATAATAGCGTACAAAGCGGTTTTATATAACAATGGAAAACATAAATAAGATATTTAGTTTTTTAAAGGATTAAAACTTACTAAGCGAAATATAGAAGCAAGCGTGTACATATTTACAAGGCGAATAACCCAGCAGTTAAAGCCTATAAAAAAAATAATACCCCCCCATGGGATACACCTCGTCGCGATGGGGGGGGGCTCAGTAGCCACTGTCTGCAGCAGTGATATCCCAGGTCGTTTGTGTTGTCGTTTTTTGTTGGTTCTAGTCCTCTGTCTTTGGTTTCATGTAATACAGACCTTACTAAATAAAACAGGTGTAATCCTATGTGTCATACATACCGTGCAGAGAAATGGATAACCACATGTCACGTGGTCTCTAGCGGTGTCTTCCCAGGCGACCCCTGGGAGTAACTAGCCTTGCTTCAGTAAGCCGGGTCTGCCTTTTATTTCCGACCAAACTTGTGGGAACAATATTATAATGGGGGACTCATTCTCTGAAATGGGAGCTGTTGGCAACCAGCGTAATAAAAGTGCCGATATAGTGAGAGAATCTTTTCCCTTACTCCCACATGTAAGCAGTGAAAAGGAGGGTAACCATCCCCGGTTCCTGCTTATAGAAAGAAATGAAGGTGATTTCGCCAAGACAAACCCATTTCTATTATCGAAAGCACTGTTTGGATTGATAGGAAAAGTGGAAGGCATTAAAAATTAAAAGGAATGTTATTTATTAAAACGGCGACTAATAAACAGTCAAGGTGTACAAATCCTTAGATTCTATAAGTATACCTCTACATCCATGGCTACAAATTTTAGCTACTTAACAGATTGGGTAATAAATAAAAGATATGGTACCTTATGCTCAGTCGTAGATTAAAGTGAGCCAGGTTCATAAAATTATCGATTTGCCTTATTAACCAAAAAATATTTATATGTACCTAGATATGTTCGCTTTAAAATCGGGGTTGCTTCTTCCTGAAACTAATTGTTAAATACTCGGACGCAAACTTGTTTTTAAATATTGTATAAACAAGTAAACCATTATGCAATAAAGTTAAAAGAAAATTTCTACAATAACAAATTTTATTACACAACCTATATTTAATTATAAACTGAAACACCTTAATGCTAATGTTAGTAACGTTATAACCTAATGAATACTTAATGTTTGTAAATAAGACTAGCGGTAAGGTTAAGCGTTAAGGTAAACATTAAAAAATAAAAGGTAAAAGTACAAGCAAAAAAGTTCCTGAAATGCAAATGTCTCAAACATTGCAAAATAACTTTAAATAAACTTACCATAAAATTTATAGCACTTTTAATAAAAAATATTTAACAAAGCCACAATGGATGTCTATATCCACCTTGAAAATATCAACAAAGCTACAGTAGTCTTTGCGCATTAACATGTCTAGATTGAATGTACAAACGAAATGCGTACGAGTTCTAATTAAAATAATTAAATGCATGTTTTTATACAACTAGATATGCAACACACGTTGCACGAAATGCACGTTAAGCTGCCTACCTAGAGGTGAATTATTAACAACACGTTCGAAGTTTGTTACGAAGGAGGCTACTACAAATAAAGAGAATGTGATTTCGAAGTCAAAGTCAGACCACACGAGACCCTGAATGTTTACAAAGGAGTCATTTATTGTCGGGACTTCTTAAATTGCAGTGAAGAGGAAATTGTTGAAGGCTTAAGGGAAGATAAAGTTATAGCGGTAAATCGTATTAAAACGAAGGTCGAATGCATTTTGATGGACACTGTAAATCTTATACTCACATTTAACTCAATTGGTCTTTCTCAGACACTAAAGGCCGCCTTTTATGCTTTACGCGTAAGACCGTATGTTCCAGCCGCAATGCGTTGCTTCAGATGTCAGCGATTTGATCATACAACACAAAGATGTCAGACCCCGCAAGTCTGCGCATGTGGAAGGCTATTACATGAGGGTGGGCGGTGTGAAGTACCCGTTGTATGTGTTGTTACTACAGGAAACCTTTATTCCAATGTTGCCGCACAACCCACTGGTACTACACAAACGAATCTTATCCCGGAAATAAATAAAATAGTTGGGGAGGAAATCAAAGCACTTACAACTGAATTGATGACATATATTAAACAGTCAGTCGGTAGTGAAATCTGTAATGCATCCCGTAATTTTTCAGATCCCATAGCCAATGGATGATGAATCCAGAGGCGCTAAACGAAAAACATCATTGGAAAGAACAAAATATAGCTACTAGAGTATAGAGTCGGTCGATGAAAAGGTTTTGGGAGAAGCCAAAAACCCGAAAAAGAAAAAGGGATGGCATAAGGGTAGGCCTAGAAAAGTAAGTGGTGAATTGGAATCATGATCAGAAAATAGCTGTGACAGTTACTGGGACGTTTCAAAGTAAATGATCAAAACCTGTGTTATTTTCTGTGATAACAAAGATGTGATAAATTTATTTTATATGTTCTATATTTATTAGTATCGTCATTTTAACTTTCTATGTGATACTTATGTTTGTATAGTCCATAAATCTATCCACACAATCTATATTTATGTATCTATTTATTTATTTATTTAATTGTAAGTCATAGTTTATTATATGACTTTGAACTTTAAATTATCTACAACATTCGAAACGGGGAATTTCATCCCTACATAACAAAAGTTAAATGGATAGTAACTCAATTACAAATAAAAAAGAAAGTTTGATGCATTGGAATGTACGAGGTCTAAGGAAGAGAATCGACGAACTACGATTCCTAAGGTTTGAACATAATCCGTTTGCTTTCTATATCCAAGAAACACATTTAAAACCGTGCAGTGATTTTAAT
The DNA here is from genome assembly GCA_036346205.1 of Vesta saturnalis. NCBI lineage: Eukaryota > Metazoa > Arthropoda > Insecta > Coleoptera > Lampyridae > Vesta > Vesta saturnalis. The sequence continues at coordinate 11,535 of JARFJB010000305.1, read as the reverse complement.
TTTAAGGGATATAATACCACGTGAATTTGAGGAAGTCATAGATACACATAACCTAATAGTGTTAAACATGGACCAAACCACTCTCGTGGCGAGGACGGGCAGGTTTAGCGCAGTGGACGTATGAATCGCCACCCCTTCCTTGGCGGTGGGAAATAAGTGGAACACATTAGACAATCTACATCAAGGTGACCCCTATCCGACTGCGATTACGTTCCCTAAGATACAACAACAAACCAAAATGATGGAGAAGGGGAGGTGCAGAAGACGGATTGGACAGCGTATCAAGAGGCAATATATATCACAGAAATGGGTCACGACGTCGACGAAAATGTGGAACACCTAACAGCTATGATAATAAAAGCAGTCATTCAATCTATTCCGAAAACAAAAGGCACAATGAATAGAACACCGGTCCCTTGGTGGACAGCAGAGGTAGCTGTAGCCGTAAAAGAAAAGAAAAGGGCGTTCAACAGTTATAAACGATATCCCAAAGAAAACAATAATGCAGAATTTAAACGAAAAAGGGCTAATTCAGTCTGAATGAGCTAGAAGAAGCACTTAAAACAACGGACGAGAGACACAAGCGCTGGACAGGATGCAATTATGTGCCTGATAATTCGAAAACTACACATAACAGCAAAAAAACATCTATAACCAAATACTCAGCACAGGAATGTATCCCAAAACATGGAAGGTAGCCACAGTTATCCCAATAGCTACAGGCCAGTATCACTTACCTGTTTTCTGGAAAAGGTGTTAAGAGGATGGCCAACAGCAGAATGCAGTGGTGGTTTGAAAAGTATAGATTAATAGATATAAGCTAGGCAGGTTTTCGGATAGGACACTCAACCATAGACCATTTAGTCAGATTGGAAGATGTACAAAATAATTTTACCACCAGAAAACACACCACTGGAGTATTCTTCGACATGTAAAAGGCATAGGATACGGTGTGGAGATGGGTGATCTTAAAACGACTGAAGGAATGGGGGATGAAAGGAAAATGACACGCCGCAAGGGTTTGTCCTAAGCACCACCCAGTTTGCAGTAGCAATGTGTGGGATTAGCGAAGGAATCTCTCCGGGAATACAAAGCTTAGGATATGTTATTAATTAAGCTATTGTCTCTGAAGATGAAGAGATAACTGAAAGCGATATTGATAGTATAATGCGAAACGCAGAATACAAAGGACTAAACCTCTCCGCAGAAAAGACAACGTGTGTACACTTTTGCAGACTAAGAACAAGCTCTTCCATACCGTAGCAAGTAAAGCTTCTGGGATTGATTTGGGAAAAGTTAAATTAGAAAGATCATGTAAAACATACGTGCAACAAAGGAAAAAAAACTTGCAGGTTATAAGAACGGTAGCACACCGGACCGGAGCCGAGCCGAGTATTTAAAACGGATAGAGGCAGCACTGATCACACAGATCAACTACGGATCGGCTAGATGAACAGCGTTAACTCCGTTAGAGAGAATTGCGGATCAAGCGGCGAGGCTAGTCTTAGGTACTTTTAGAACAAACCCCGTAGGTAAAATGTACCGTGGCAAATACCGTTCCCTGGAAATGGCAGAGAAAACGAAGAACGATTCAATACACGCTCAATGTGCGTGACAATAACCACCACGTCCTTCAAACGCTGATGGAAGAAGAAGACATGTACGCAGAATATGAATGGGTGAAAGTTAGAACTAGCCCACTAAAAGTAAGAGCGACATAGGCTATATAACGAAGTATGAAGATGGGAAGACTCTTTGCCATTTCATGGATATTCCGTGGTGAACAATCCCGAACACGGAACTGGACTTGTCCTTGGACACAGAAGTCCGGGAACCGACGCAGCAGAGGGCAGTATTTGAGGAGGTGGTTGCGCTGTATACACAGCCGAGATATCTAGAAACTGGACAATACCAGAGGCAGCAAGTGTGAATACGGTTGAGCAGGTCGCACTAACATGCGCTGCAATGGTGGTTGAGGAACTCTTCGACAGACAATTTTGATATGTTCTGACTTCAAAAGAGAGATAATGAAGCTGCCAAACCACAGTCCGAAAGACCATTTTTGTGCTCTAACAAAAGACAAGTTTGAACGTGCCAGAAGACGGAAAAAACATAGTCCTAATGCGGATTCCCACACATATTGGAATTCTTGGAAATGAGAGAGCGGACGAATTGGCAAAGAACGCAGCGAGAAGACATGAAGCTGAGTTAAAACACTATCAAAGACCGACAGAAAAACAAATTTAATGAAAGAGATTAGAGAATGGTGGGAGGGCGAGCGGCAATATAATATGCCACAAAATACAAAAGCATCAAAACTGAAAGGAAAAGAAGAAGTAGTGCTCACAAGAATAAAAATTGGCCACATACGGCTCACACATGGGCGCTTGTTGATAGGAGGGACAGCGAACAATTGTCCACAGTGCGAGAAAAGAGTCGAAACTATCAACCATATAATAGAAGAATATCCATCTTCAGAAGAATTGCGTATAGTACATAATATAAATGGAAAGACAATAGAAAATATATTCGAAGACGAGGAGGAAACAGACCTCCCTGACTACTTAAAAAATACAAATTTCTGTCAGAGAATATAAGAAAAGTAACTTACCTAAAATTGGATGAAAAAATTAAGTGTGTTCTATCATGAAAATGGAATACCGCTAATGACTATAGCGGATAAAAAAAAAGAAAAATAATGCTCCTACTCAACGCCGGGGAAATTGTACGTAAGCTGCAAGGGCTATAGATGTAATTGTACAAAATGGAGAATGCATCTAGGGTTTCAGTTCTCTGAACAGAAAACCCTCTGTGTCCATTTCTGACGCCTCAGAACTCCACACTATGATCTTTTGCTGCACCTGAAAAATTATAGTATAAGATGCGTTGAATTTTTGGGAATTATGTTAGATGGGAATATTACGTGGAGAGAGCACTTGCCATCCCTACAAGGAGAATGCCGAAAGCGTTTGAGCTTAATAAAGCTCTTGGCCCGTACCACATGGGGAGCTGATACCATAAGCCTAATTCCTATCTATTGGTCATTAATACTCTCTCGAATTGATTATGGCTATACACCTCTGCACGAAAGGGTCTGCTGCGAACTACAGATCGAATCGATAATACAGATATCCGGTACTGTATTGAAGCATTTCCTACTTGTCCAATCCAAAGCCTACACGACGGGTGTTAGGGCCCACCCTTGGCACCGAAATAATGCAATTAATTTTCGAAATAAGAACCAGTACCAGAAGAGACCTACGATACAAGACTACTATAAAAAAAATCGAATGAAGAAATAATGATTACTGCCCATTTACAAAAATGCCTGTAACGGAATAATCAGATGCCGATTAGAAAATAAGTTCTTAGAGTTCATAATTCCTTATAATTTAAAATTCGTATCAAAAATAATTATACTAAATTTTATTTGAAATAGCCAATGACAACAATTGTTAATATTTAACATTAGACAGGTATTTATCTCAAGGTCGTTGATTTAAAATGTTTAAGACACTAGCGTTATTGAATTCGTTTTACTTCAAGTCGTTTAGAATTTTCTTTAAGACAGTTACAATTATCTGTTAATTATAATTTAAAAAGATAATGTTTCCTACGTAAGTGATATTTTGATACATTCTATTTGAATACATTTTTAACATAATTATCATTCCATTTTAGAATTATCATACACGTGTGAAAATCAGTCCAAATTCCAAATTTTAAAATAAAGTAAGACATTATTATTTGCCTGTGCATGTAATTACTAGTCTGCCTAATTTTAGGGTTTAATACGTTAGAGAGAAAAAAAGGAGCTAATCCAAGGACAGATTATGAATCATTTATGTATATAAGTATATAATGGAAATTAGAACTATGAGTAGTGAACGTCAGATATTTACACTTATTTATCTCTCGCACATACACACATAAACATCTCACCATTCATAGCTATTGCTTTGATAATTTCATGCTCTACGATCCAGCCGCGAGCGAATGTGGTATGAGTCAATTTAGTGTATGCACCATTTCCATACAAAATTATTTATCTTTACTACTTAATTACTTGACCTATAGTCAAGTGTCTAACCACCACACTGCATAAAACGGGAGAAATGAGTGAGCTCGGCTAAAAACTCAACCAAACGGTCCGACGGCCGCAGAGCACTCGGATTGCATGGGAGTTTTGTAGCTATCAATAAAATAGTTTAAGTTAGAATCTGCTTAGTGAGGAAAGAACCTAAATAGGCGCCACAAGCTTTAGAAAAGGAAGAAAAAGAAAATAGGTTCTTATTTCTTGAAAGAGGGAGAGAGCCTATAAAGCTTGAAACAGGGAGTAATAGGAATAGTAATTAAGTGACAATTCCCTCAACAAACGTAAATTTATTTTTCTTCTTTAAATTCCCAACCAAGGAGGCAATAAGTCAAACGTTATTGTATAGCTATATAAATACATGAATAATAAATGAAATAAATTATGCACAGCATGTATGTTATCCCCAAAACCAAAAAAAAAATATAAGTTAAAATGAGCTTGGCGAGGGCAAGTTGTGAGCTTGTACATACGCCCTCAGTAATTTATTATTTATAATTATAATACCAAAAACAACAGTGCCCCTTCCGGCCGACGCAAGATCTTATGTACCTTAGCATGAAAAGGCCAATTTAATAAATCTGTTAAATCAGTTATCCACAAGGGGTTCCGGAAAATTCACCGCCAACAATTCACCGACAGCAATTCACCGACAACAAATCACCGAAAGTAAATTCACTGCAACAACAATTCACCGAAATCAACATTCACCGAAACAAAAATTCATCGCTCATAATAAGAATAATTATTAGATATTTTAATTATCTTCAGAATCTTAACAAAAATATATTACAGTAACACACTAATTTAGTTTTCTAGTTAGTTAAAAATAACTTACCTCCTGTTATTCGATTTTGATTTACCTTTAATTAATTCCTATGAAAAGTACATTATCATAACTCATTTAGTTTTGTTCACTAATTAGTCAAATAATTACCTTTAATAGATCCCTATTAAAAGAACATTACAATAATGGCCGTTTGCACCGTAATTCTTAAGCCATACTTAAAGTTAAATAAAGCTTTATTACTATAGAAAATAGCAAACCACGGTAAGTCATTAATTTTGTTTAATATTAGTGAAAAATAATGTAAATAGGGGGTAAGCATATTTACCCAAGTACTATCTGGTGGTTATAGATAAGTTACTTTTCACTAATTAGTTAAATAATAATTTTTTTTCCGGTGAATGTTGATTTCGGTGAATTGTTGTGGCGGTGAATTTACTTTCGGTGAATTGTTGTCGGTGAATTGCTGTCGGTGAATTGTTGGCGGTGAATTTTTCTAGATCCATTTACAAGAAAGAAAAATTAATTAAGTAATTCAGCTTGCCTATCGTTTAACAAAACTGAATACAAACCCCTTTTTGATTAAATTACCTCAATACAATTGTAAAAGCTTGTTCAGTCCACTTAATTTATCTCGAATAAAAAAAATAAAATTAGTAATTAAGCAATTTAAAGTAGAAAAAGAAATTGGTCCGAACAACCTTATCCATAAAACGATAGTGTATATTACATATTTGGGCTACCAAATAGCATTTAAACTAGCATGAAATCTCGCGCTAACATTTGACATTCTTCGATATCACCCTACACAAAAAGTTACATCTGGTATAAACATAAAAGTTGCAGCAAAGCTACTACGCACGACCACATCAACAGTAGTAGAAAATTAATTATCCCAAAAATGGAGGTTGTACATGAACTCCCTACAGGGTCTGGCACAACTTTAACAATAATTATTCAAAGTGTTGAGTGTTGAGTGTGCGTAAAATATTGATGAATGGTTTAATTAACATATAGCAGTTCTACACGAGAGAAATTGTAAAAAAATTAGCTGAAGTAGGGTATTAAGCTGACACCGAACTTACAGTATAGGTAGCTTGTTCAACAAATACTTGTTGACAGAATTAATATAAATGTATTTAATTTCGTTGTAGGCGATCGTAACCTGCTGAAGGCAATTTAGGTACGAGTTGTACTCGTGGGTAAAATATTTGTCAAATACTTGCTGACAGAAGTAAAGTAAATGTACTTAATTTCGATGTAGGCGGTAGTAATCCGTTGAAGGCAATTTATACATGCGATAAAAGGAAAGAGCTGACCTGTGTTTGCGAAGGTTTATGCGTTATCCAAGGTAGGCAGGATTTCACCAGCTTCAATACAGGTGTAACCTGAACGATCACGTAATCCCAAGTACGTTAGACACAGCGGACCGCAGCGTATCAGCAGTACAATACAATAAAATAAGCCAGGGAGATCCAGAATGGGTAATCCTGTTACGTCAATAAAGACAAAATAAAATATGAACATGCACTTTGATGTAATCGTAACGGTAAAGTTATATGGAAACTTAAGTGCTAAAACGAATGTAAAGGATTAGAACGGTGTTTATTCAGTGAGAACCTCTAAAGCCGAATGCGAGCGTTAGTGTAAATTCCTTAACCAATTGCTGACATCTATTTCTTTGAAGAAGAAATATGAAATTATTTTGTGTTTGAAACCTGAAAGAAAAGTTCTAATTACAACGAGGTTAACGAAATCTGATACAGTGTGTTTGTTAAGAAATAGCAAAACAACAGATCCCTTTTCGGAGTTAAGTATACCAATTACCAGAACCACGTACATCTCAGAGATGACGCTATAGGTATTAATTGAAATTAATTTTTTTGTGTAAATGGTAAATAGCTACACAAAGCTTTAATACCTTAAACTAAAAACAAGTAAACATTTGAAATACAAAGGTGAATACGAGAGAGAAATAATTTTCGTATAACGTAGAAACGTACACACCATAAAATAAAATCATATGTAAAGTAGCAATAAAGGAATAATTTTGTATAACGTAGAAAAATAAGTGTGCTGAAAGAAAACATTTATTCCATTACACTCATTAGTAAATGCCGTAAATACAGAAATTTTGAATCATTATAGTAAAGAAATAGATACGAGTAGGCTTAAAGCACATTACTAAATGTTTAAGTCACAGATACTTATTTAAGGTAGCTTTTAGAAATAGTAACCAGCTAAAATGATACAATTGACGCTATATCGATTTTTGCACTTTACACTATATAATATCCCATTAAAAACTTGTAACAACGACAGAACGTCATATGCCTTCTAGCATCCATTTTAACAAATTGCAAGTCATTTTACTTGAGAAAATTATGGATCCTAAATTTTACTATAATGAATTCGACAAAAAAACAAACAAGCTACATGCTTAGCATGGGATGAGACTGTTGGAGAAAGGGGAGTCAACGAAATGGCTTCTTGCTTATTGAAATGGGCAGAGCTAAATTGTATGTCAAAAGATCAAGACATAAAATTACTTACATGGTCAGTCAGTTAACTCCATACACTCGGTCACCCTAAAGTGGTGATAATTCTAGTGTTTCGATTAAATCTGCACACTTGTGCATACACTTTAGAAACGTATCAAATGATTTTTTATCTAAATGACGCTTAAACTCCTCCCACTCACTATTCTTCTAAGAATCCAGCATGTGAGTTATGATATAAATAAGGAGCATATCCCAATGCTGACGAGCGCTTATTAACGAGTTTCTAAGTAAATATTATCAACGAACTCGAGTGACTGTCATAACAGCTGCTGAACCTTCTAAAGATGACAGATAATACAATATTGGTATTGATTTCACGTATTTTAAGATTATAATTAGTTAAACTAGAAAAGGGAACCAATTTCAATGAATGATATTATGAACCGCTAAATTTTGATAATGTAATTGTGTAGGTACAATTTAAGGAGGCGGTTATTATTATTACCTTTATCACAGTCCTGGACTTTGGAATGAAATTTTATAAGAAACGTTTGGATTGGGTAACTTAAATGCAATGGTGACTGCTAGAGTTCGCGGAATCAAGAAATCCTTGCAATACTGAAGTTCTGGGATTATCATAATCATAAAATTTGGCATTTTTTACCATTAGTACAACTAACAGTTTAACTGTGAACAGAGCAGTTTCATTTCAGTAGAATTTTAAAAGTAGTAAGTTTGTGAAAAAAATGGATATTCCGCATCGTGATTTTCGAGTGACGATTTTTTATGACTTTCGATACAGTTTAACGACCATGCACTTCTGTTGTCGCAAAGAATATTCATACTGTGCGTGAAGTGATTTAATCAGATCGACATGCAACCTACACTGAGATAGAGACATCCGTAGACATTGCGGCGAAATAAATACATACCATTCTGGAACAACATTTAAATGTCAGGAAGCTTTGTAGTCGTTGGATTCCTCGCAATATGACAAAAGATCAAAAAAGCCACGTGTCAAGTGGTGCAAGGAAATGCTGGAAAAATTTGACCATGGTCGTTCAAACTCATTACATTTTACATTGTAACAGTAACGAAACATGGATATATTCATATGAGCCTGAGTCTAAACAGTAATTCTGTATTATAAGTGTTTTGTAACTGTGGTTTCATGTTAGTTGAGTTGATCGCCCTATTTCCACAGTTTTTGCTTTTTAAGCGCGACGTTTCGGAAGCATGCTCTGCTTCAGTCATAAGGCTTAGTCTTGATTTTTTCCCAAGCACTTGATTACTTTCAGATTCGAACTTGGTAAATTTCTTTGCGCATTATTGGAATCCATATGAGTTTCACCCCATTATATGCGGTGGTCCTCGTTCCAGATATGTTCGGAGATTCTTGATTCTGTTTTGCCCTTACGGACGTTACTCTTACGTTCTTAAATTCTCACTTTGAGTGGTCTACTGCTGTCTCCTATGTATGCTCTGGCACATTCGTATGGTAGGTTGTATACACAATTCTTCGAATTCTGATCTTCATTGTGTGGTTTGGTTTTGGATAGTATTCCCCTGAGCGTTCTGGTTGATTTGAATGCAGTGCGCATCTTGTATTTGCTGCCTATCCTTCGTATTTTGTCTGAGGTGCCTTGCATATATGGTATTATCGCCGTATATTTAGGTTCTTCTTCGGTTACCCTTTCCCTGTTTAGGTTAGATGTTACATCGGAGTAGCCATTGTCTTGTGTGTTTTAGCTATAATTTCTTTTTCTTTGTTCAGAGCTTCTTGTTTTGAACATATTGTTTTCGCTCTATCATACAAGCATTTTGCCACGCCTAACTTCATGTTTTTGTGATGACTGGAGTTGTAATTTAGGTATCTCCACGTGAGGGTAGGTTTCCTGTATGCATTTGTCGTGAAAGTGTTGGCATTCCTGTGTAAAAGTACATCCAGGAATGATAGTTTTTGTTCCGACTCCAATTCCATTTTATGGAGCGTGTGTCGCTATTTAGATGATCTAGGAATTCATCTAGCTTATGCTTGCCGTGTTGAAAAACTACGAAAGTATCGTCCACGTATCTAAGCCACATGTTTGGTTTTTCCATGAATTCGGATACCGTTTGGTCCTCAAAGTTTATATATACATATATATATATATATATATATATATATATATATATATATATATATATATATATATATATATATATATATATATATGTATGTATATGATAGTGGTGAACCCATCGCCATTCCAAACTCTTGGTAGAATTTGTCCTATACTTGAAAATACGTAGTTCCAATGCATATTGTCAAAAGTTCCATTATTGTGCTTACCGAGAGTTACGTGCATTCATCTAACGTTTCATCCTATTCCAGCCTGTCACTTATCAGAGTTAGTGCCTTAGCGGAGGGCACATTTGTGAATAAGCGCACGATGTAGAAGCTAACAGTGTTTCTTCGTGATTTGGTTGGAAGTTTCTAACAATTGGTCTCAGGGGAAGTCCTTGTTTATGGATCTTTAGTAGGGCGTGCCGATGCGGAGCTTTGCTGTAGTATGGGGTAATCCGAGAACTCCCCCTTATGTTTTGCCAGAGTCAGGTATATCCGTCTTTCGGTTGATGGTGTGGGGGTCTTTTGTTATTTGTACTCGCATCCGTCCGGTAGTTCCTGGATCTTACTGTTGTAAGTGTCCATATCCCTTACCAGAGGTGCGTTTTACTTTGTCTGCTGGGAGAATTTGGATTGATAGGTCATTCTTAAAGGAAATGGCCGCCTCCTTTCTAGGTTAGAGAGGTTAGGTTTAGTTTGCCTAGCTGAATCTAAGATTGGTTTAACCTTACTTCTGTATACTTCGGCTTCTTCAGAATCTGATTTCATAGCTGTTTCTTCAACTGCGGTTATTAAATGTACTTTCGGAATATACCTCGGTGTTATCGCATAGTTCAACCTTCATTTCGTTCTCGTTGAACTGTCGTTTAGAGATGTTTATGACAGTGTTTTTGCGATTGATATTGGTTGGTTCTTTCTTCTCCCAGCATTCATATGTGTGGGTATTCTAAAAACAACAAAAGTGGTGCACCCGCGAAGCGTTTCAAATAAAATTATTTCTTGTTTTTTCGGGAAAAACCGGTCATGTTGCAACTGTTGCATTGGTATACTTCAATTTGACTCCTCCAGGTGATCGGTGAAATTAGAAAAAACAACATAAATAAGCGAATCATTCTACATCAGTACAATGCAAGTGCGCACACAGCACGATAAACTGCAGAATTTTTGACTAGTCTAAATATCCAATCAGTGACATATTGCCCATATTCGCCTTATCTGTCCCCCAATGACTTTTTTTGTTTAAAACCAGCAAAATGCGTGTTAAGCGTTTTTCGTCACCTGAAGTGGCCGTTGAAGCTTTTAAAGTACTTGTTTTGGAGGTAGCTCGCAAAAATGTTTTGAAGATTGGTTTTACCGAATGCAAAAGCGTATCGATCTTTAAAATACACAATAAAATTTATTACGTACCATAATGTGTGTACTTTTTACATTTTCCACGAATTTCAGTAGTGATATATATATATATATATATATATATATATATATATATATATATATATTATATTTATATATATATATATATATATATATATATATATATATATATATATATATATATATATATATATATATATATATATATATATATAGTACGTTTTACATTTGCGGAAATGAAATTAATGCTTTTTGTCTTTAGCCATTCTATAAATTTTTGGTGTATGTTGTCATATATTTTACGATTTCTGTGGAAATAAATATGTACTTGCCTAATTTGCTGCAACTATAATTTCTGGCGCAGTGCCTAGTAAACCTGAATCTGAATCCATAATGCAGGTACTAAAAAAACTACAAATTAATTAAAGAAAAATGCTAGTTAAAGCTACAAATTATATACAAACTTAAATTAAGATTGAACATCCTTGTCAGCGTCTTATAATAAAATGTGTCAGAACGATGCGTAATAACGATACCGGTGTTGAAAAGTGCATACTCTTTATGACCGCAGCGCGTAAAGTAAACCTCATAAGAATAGCATTGCATTTTACGCTTTCCACATTAAGGTCAGTATGTGAAGGTGTTCTTTCACAACCACAAGTAGCAAAAGAAT